>BDUI01005969.1:65938-86043 GCA_002335545.1 Apodemus speciosus
TGGACGGGGTGACCCGTGGACAGGGGCGACCCATGGACAGGGGTGACCCGTGGACAGGCGGAGACCCATGGACTGGGTGACCCGTGGACAGGGGTGTCCCGTGGACAGGCGAGACCCGTGGACAGGGGTGTCCCGTGGACAGGGGTGACCTGTGGACAGGGGAGACCCGTGGACAGGGGTGACCTGTGGACAGGCGAGACCCATGGACTGGGTGTCCCGTGGACAGGGGTGACCTGTGGACAGGGGCGACCCGTGGACAGGGGTGACCTGTGGACAGGCAAGACCCATGGACTGGGTGACCCGTGGACAGGGGCGACCCGTGGACAGGGGCGACCCGTGGACAGGGGCGACCTGTGGACAGGCGAGACCCATGGACAGGGGTGTCCCGTGGACAGGGGTGACCTGTGGACAGGGGCGACCCGTGGACAGGGGCGACCCGTGGACAGGGGTGACCTGTGGACAGGCAAGACCCATGGACTGGGCGACCCGTGGACAGGGGTGACCCGTGGACAGGGGTGACCTGTGGACAGGCAAGACCCATGGACTGGGTGACCCGTGGACAGGGGTGACCTGTGGACAGGGGAGTCCCGTGGACAGGGGCGACCCGTGGACAGGGGTGACCTGTGGGTAGGCGAGACCTGTGGACAGGGATGTCCCATGGACAGGGGTGACCCGTGGACAGGAGTGACCTGTGGACAGGGGCGACCCGTGGACAGGGGTGACCCGTGGACAGGCGAGACCCATGGACAGGGGCGACCCGTGGACAGGGGTGACCTGTGGACAGGGGCGACCCGTGGACAAGGGTGACCTGTGGACAGGCGAGACCTGTGGACAGGGGTGTCCCGTGGACAGGCGAGACCCATGAACGGGGTGACCCGTGGACAGGGGCGACCCGTGGACAGGGGTGACCCGTGGACAGGCGAGACCCATGGACTGGGTGACCCGTGGACAGGCGAGACCCGTGGACAGGGGTGTCCCGTGGACAGGGGTGTCCCGTGGACAGGGGTGACCCATGGACAGGGGTGACCCGTGGACAGGGGTGACCCGTGGACAGGCGAGACCCATGGACAGGGGTGTCCCATGGACAGGCGAGACGCATGGACAGGGGTGTCCCGTGGACAGGGGTGACCCGTGGACAGGGGTGATCCGTGGACAGGGGTGACCCGTGGACAGGGGAGTCCTGTGCAGTTCCCTGGGTCACTTCAGCTGCCTGCCTGAACTTGGACATGAGTTAAGTACACTGCTGGGGACAGCTCTGAGAGCTCCTGTCACCTGCAGATCGCACAGCTCTGAGGTAAACTAAAGCACCTTTTCCGGTTCTCCTGTTTCAAGAAAGATTTTGTAGCCCCTGGAAGGGTAAGTAAGGACCAAAGGGAGCAGCACCGTCAGTCATAGCTGCGTAGATGAAGGAAACGCACTTACAATGTTTCCACAGCAGGCTGAACCTAAGGCGGGGCCTTAAGGAAGCCAAAACACAAATGCGAATCAAGAGAAGAGGGAGGCTTCCCGACTGGATCTTTCTTGTCTGGGAATGATTTTGTGAACACTCTCTATATAATTTATGCAATTATTTTGCTATGTAAAATGTGTGCGTGCGCGTRCGCACACGTAAATGTATAACAGGATTATTTTGCCTATACTATATGAAAAACTTGCAGAAATGTCCAGGGTAAGTATCACAGGTGGATAGAGGCCATCATCTCTCCATTGCGAGTCTTTACTTAACATAACTGCAAAGAGCAAGTGCAGTTTTGATTAGATTTGTGATTAGAGGGCATTGCTGGTGCCAGCAGAAATACACGCTTCCATTCAATTGAATTGAGACGCATTAATATAAATAGCTTATTGAAATGCATGTCCCTGTGAGCCACTGCTTCCTCAGAGCAAAAGAAAAAGCAACTTTCTTCTTTCAAAAAAGAAAACAGGGTTCCAAGTGGCAATTTACTAGAGAACCGCACAGGAAATCTAAAGTCAAGAGAGACACACTGTGTGCCTAACTTTTAAAATGCCCCAGTAAGAGTTAAATGCATCTGGAACTGTACGCTGTGAAAACCCCAGCTGCACCCTGAGACCCTTCTGCAGAAGAGAAAGAAAATAAGTTCTAATTAAATTGTATTAATTGGTTTAGCCGATCTGGAAATAGAAGAAGGCCTCTGCTCTAATTTTGGTTTTTGGCTCAAGTCAACTTGTCCTTGATATGAGAATAAAGGAACGAAGCAGAAAAGCCCCCAGAAATGCCGGGGTAGAGACTTTTAAACTGTCCAAGGTTAAGGAGCGGTGCTATCTCGGGCACGGGCTTAAAACTCTGCTGCCAACTTAGAGAAGTCAGAAGGGCAGGCAAGAAGAGGAGAGTGGTTAAGAACCACACTTCCCCGAAGCTCTGCAAAGCAGCAGAGAAAAGGCCTGCATTCTTCCCGTAATAGTGAGCACTTGTTACAGAGAAAAGGAGAAGAGGGTGAAAGCAGCAGGCTATAATGACCTTATTTCAGGCCACTTGGCGTAAGTTCTCGTGTATAAGGTAACTAGGATTCGTAAGCCAGAGGCCGTGCTTGACAGCTTGACCTTACTATGTGAAAGCAACATTTTATTACCCTTAAAATGGCCTTTGAAACCATATTCTATTGTACCTTACAAAATTGGTTATCACAACTATGCAAAAATAGAATGTATTTTTAAAGGCCTAGTGTGGTAAAAACATAACTTATTTCTTCTTTTGTTGCTGTCCCTATAAGCTAAAGGTTTGAATGTAATCATAATCAACAGAAACACACTGAATGCCAAAATTCCCTGGCACGTAAAAGTTACCCCATAAGGAATAACTTGGACGTTGCTCTGCAGCAAAGCAAAATTTAATGTGAAAAAGTGTTCTGAGGCGTTGAGCTTGTTGTGAGGGGAGCATCTGTGTCCTTCCAAAATTCATGAGTAGAATCCCCAAGCTCCACCGCGATGAGAGTCAGAGAGAAGAATTTTAAGAAGTAATGATGATTGTACGAGATCATGAAGGACTTCACGGTAGGTTTACAGTTTTCGGAAAATGGATCACGGGGCTGGAGGATGGCTCATTTAGTCAGGTACACACTGTGTAAGCTTGAGAACGTGATCTCATATCCCCACACCCATGCCGGATGTGCGTGGTGCAGACCTGTAGTACCCAGGAGATAGTGGGAGTTATGTCTCACCTTCACCTCTTGGGAAGCGAAGGTAGGTAACTAGAGCTCCTTTGGCTGACTAACCTAACAGAAGCAGTGAGCTCCAAGTTCACTGAGAAAGTTTATTTCAGAAGTCAATGTGGAGAGCAGCTGAGGAAGAAAAACCCTGAGGCCAATCTCTGGCCTCGATAAGCATATGCTTGCTTGTGCTTATGTGCATATAGATGTGCAWGCATGTGTGCACACGCACACACACACATAGYGAGAGACAGACAGACAGACAGACAGACAGACAGAGACCAGAAAGCTCTCCCACACTCATGTCTCATTCTCTCCTGTTCTCTCTAAGCCATCCGAGGCACAGTGTGGGTAAGGTGTGAGTCAGAAAGCCCTCACCAGAGCTCCACCATGCTAGCACCCTACCTAGTAGTTCTCATCTCCAGAATTGTGGGAGATAAGTTTTTTTTTTTCTCTTTAAACAGTCTTTCCCATAATGCTTTATTATGGCAATCTGGGCTGACTAATACATAACTGATTTAGCAGAGCACAAACATGTCCCTTACACACAAATGCATGGAGCAGTGAGTCATGCCTGTGGCATGACTGGGTTCTGACTGTCTGATTATTAATCTCTGAGTACTTGTCCTTCAGATGCTCTCCCAGGGTGATGCCTTGTCTTCACGATGACAACCGATGAAACCTTCTAGAGGCTGGTGACTCAGGAAGGCTCACTAACGACGTGTGTGTGATAGCCCATCTGTCTTATGTATGAGAACACATTGTGCCTTCCAGGACTGAAACTGTGTCTTTATTAAAAGCTACACTAGTTTACTTTCTCCTGCTCAAAGGGTCATGTGGCTGTGCTTCAAGAACCGTAGGCAAATGAGAGTACGGACGTGACTCCATTCCTCACAATAAGTGARCTAGGGCTCCAAGGACATATTGTTCTTAACAAAATCTCAATTGTTCAACTTTACCAATTAAGACTTGGGAGCCAGATGTTGGGGTTGAAAACCTGCTGGCTCAGAGATGCAGAGAAAGCACCCAGCTGACCTTCCTCCACAGCTAATGTCCCAGAAGGTCTCTTCTCCACACTGTCTCGAAAATCCTTCAGTCTGAAAGTCCCTCCCTTCTACTTCCTGTGTGTCTCTATCCATCCTCCTGACGTCCTCTTACTCTGTTTTTTTCCTTATGTTCACTCCCTGAGTTCACCCCGTGCTTGCTCCACCTCCTGACCTATGGTTGACTTTATTTAATCCAGTTTATTATAAGTAGAAAGCTCTGAGATTAAAGGTGTGTGCTAGGGATGAACCACACCACAACTAGAAACAGGGTTTCCCGGTGATTAATACAACTTAAGGGTTCACAGTGTGACCAAATATTCTGCAGCAAGGATAGGGATCAATATTCAGTAGGATAGAGACATTTACATGAAGTGGTAGCATGGGCCAGAGAAAGAGCCTAAATAATCAACTTATAAGAAGAGCCTCCTCCCTTTCCTTGCCTGGATCTAGTTACATAACTTATCTTCTCCATCTCCAGGAGGCCCTGCCTGATTCACTCATGCACACACACACACACACACACACACACACACACACACACACACACACATTCCGTACTAAGAAATTCAATATACTTAGCCTTGAAAAATTCTGATGTAGAAAAATCACATATTACCTACTTGGATGCAAATTCTTACCATTTCTTTTAACTCTTCTATTTTTCTCTTTCTGGTAAGGTAGGTGCTTAGAGGAAGAGCCGGTGGTTAAGGGTGAGCAGTTATTTGCTCACTCCGTTATGGTCTGGGGCTCCTACTACTTAGCYTCGGGTCCACTCCACAGGTAGAGCAGAGAGTTAGCCAGCCCTCTGTCTGAAAGGCCCTGGGACACAAATTCCTCAATAAGACCACAAGGTCAGCTTCAGAGCTCGCTCATCCAATTGTTCTTACTGGCGAAGGCAAAGATTTCATTTTACCATTTCCTTGGAGCAAAGTCCTCTGGGGTGGTGAGGACCTTTCCCAGTCACATATATGACAGGTTGCTAATCTAAGGATGAATGCCACACTGTCCAGATCACTCTACATCCCGGAATGAAAGCAGAAAGAAAAGAAAACCTCAAATACCTAAGCATTCACGACATTATACTCCTGTAAGCGTGAACAAACGTCTGCCCTGTGCCGGGAAGGCACCTGCAGTCTTTCCCGTCCTCGCTTCCTCAGGGCAGGGGATTAGCTAGAACAGTCAACTTTCAGGACCTGCTTATAAAACCCTTTAACGTTTCGAATTGATTTTACTCGGACCCCTTTGTGCTATAAAGCAGGCCTTCATGTGTTAGTTGGTTGTTGCAGCATACTATTTTATGCCAAAAACTAGTAGCACTTGTATTATCTCATGGTTTCTGGAGGTCAGGAATCCAGATCCAGAGTCGTCTGCTCTTCTGTTTGCTGTTCTCCCACAAAACTACAGTAAAAGCATGGACTGTCATCTGACAGAGGTAAGGTCTTCTTCCAAGCTCACTTGTGCTTTGGAATAGCACTGGTTTTCTCACAGCCTATTGGCCTGAAGCACTCTAGTCCTTAGTGCCTGTTGACAGGTGTCTGGCCTCAGTTTACTTGCAGGCGAATAGAGAGATCATGGACACTAGACATCAAGGCAGGAAGCTGAGCTGGCAAGAAAGTCATCTCCCCATTCTGTAATCTGACTAGGAGAGTGAGATTTGACCACCTGGGCCAGAGGCTGTTGGTTAGAAACAGGTCCAGCTCTGGTGAGATTATATTGAGGAGTGAACTGCAGGATGTGTGAAAATGGGGCGTGTTAGAGTCCTGCCTTCAGCTCTCATCCTCATTGAAGGTTCAGAAGCCAAAGGCAAGTCCTCAGCTCTCTTCCAAACAGCCGTCCATTTACATTCTAATCACTTTCTTTTCCTCTTCAGTCTTGGCTTCTTTAATTAAGCTCAATAAACAAAATAAAAAAAGGTTACTGTTCCATATTATGCAGCAAATATTTTTTAAAAAATTTACCTCTGAGAGTGCAGAGATGTTTGCATTGACAGCAGATAATTCTTTTTCAAAGACACAATTTTAATGATTGTATTAAAGTCTCCAATATGACTTAGGAGTCTTTATTTAAATCTTCCACCACTGCACTCGTTTTTTTTTTTTTTCAAGTTATTTTTCCATTCTAGATGCCTGAACATCTGTCGTGCTTGCGTGGTTTTGTTTTCTTCTGTTTCATTTTGTTTTCAAATGTATTTTTTGAGTACTCTTTGAGTAATTTCTCAGAAGTAGTGTGTAAATGTTAGGAATGTGTTATAAAGAATTGATAAATGTTCTGTGAACTAAGATTCTGTTAGCCAATTTGTGAATGGATAAGGCAGTCTTAAAAGAGGGCAGGGGAAGTTATCTCAGGAGAGAGTCAGAGAACATGATGATACAAAAAATAAAATTGGATGAGAGACAGAAATGTAGACAGTCATCAGCTAGCACCAGGATGTCTGATTAGATGGAAAGAAAGAAGTGTTGACTAAAGAAGAGCTGGTAACTGGGAGACCAGTACTTAAAAAGAATAGGAAAGGAATCTGGAGATAAAGGAATGAATGAAAGGCGTGAGTAGTTTATCCAGGGAAAAACCAACTATGTCCAGTGTTCAGTTACTGGCAATAAGGCTGGACACTTGGTCATGAAGACAGGTCAGAAGCCTAGATGTTATGTCAGAGCAAGACTATGTAAGGTTAATGTGATCCTGATTAATCTGAGCTGCTAAAATAGTGTTCCTTTATTTTCTTCTAATTACAAAAGGAGAGTTTTCCTCCTCTGTAATTTGGTTTAACCTCTTGATGAGATTTAAGTGGAGAGTTGAAAAATGCTCGGTTGGGGAGTGGTGCTGATGCTTTTAGCCAGACCCATTTCCTCTGATGAGAACAAAAAAGCCGTAATGGGCAAAAAATATGTTCAAAGGAGGATGAAAATCCCATGAATTAGAAATAGAGTCAATAGTTATCTGAATTTTTTTTAAAAAAAATCTGATTTCTATCAATTTCTATACATATGTCTGAGTTGTTTATCATCATCTTACTTTGAGGAATGAAAATAAAGCATCAAAATGTGTATGGGATTTTGCATAAATTATCATCATGAACTAGTTTCTAAAGACAGCAAAGCATCCTACTAAACGAGTTTGAAAATGAGTTGGCATGCCTTATAGATGACACTAGGATATAAATCAATAGTAACTTTGCACACTGGTCCCCACAATCTAGTTAGAATAAAAAAATTTACTTTTGTTTATCTCTCCTTAATGAGTAGAGCATTTGTGATAATAGTAATCAGAATTCCACACTTCTCTGAATGCACCTTTGGAAGAGAAAGTAGAGCACCAAGAGAAAAAGACCCTTGCAACATGGGAGAAGGGCAGGCCATGGGACGGAAGCCCGTGACCAGGTAGCCCTGCTTAGGAGGAGCAAGGTCTGTGATACTTGATTTCATCCAATCAGGGACCAAGACTATGAGCTGGTGACTCCAGCCACAGAGCTGGGACGTCCTGCACAGAGGTTCAGCACTACTCTTGCATTTCTTCTGTGCAGGAATGGGAAGCACTGCATACCGGAGCCCCTTTTACGCAGAAGAATGCTAATTCTTGAGAGTATCCTCCTTTGGACCTCTGTGGTGGTTTGAATATGCTTGGTCCATGGAAAGTGCACTATTAGGAGGTATGGCCTCATTGGAGTTGGTGCGGCCTTGTGAGAGCGTGTCACTGTGGGGGCAGGGCTCTGAGGTCTCATGTATATGCTTAAGTCTGGTCACTGTGATCCAGAGTCTTCTCCTGGGAACCTGCAGAGGTAGAACTCTCAGTGCCAACAGCACCATGTCTACCTGAAAGCTGTCATGCTCCCACCTTGATTCTAATGGACTGAACCTGTAAGCCGGCCCCAATTAAATGTTTATAAGAGTTGCTTTGGTCATGATGTCTCTTCACAGCAATGGAAACCCTAACTAAGAAAATGGGAAAAATGAAAAGCAGGTATCTGACTGATTCCTTTTTTTTTTTTCTTCATTTGTAAAGGCTATTCACAAAGACTGTTTTGATTGGCAGAAGTGTATTGGTAAGAATCAGCAATAGAGACAGCTCAGTGTGAAAGAAACCTTAAATGGGTGGATCAGGAGTAAGTAAACAGAGCCTTTGTGAAATACTCCTAGCAAAAAGCTTGCACATATAACAATCTGCATAAGGAACAATATAATAAAGAATATCTGGATATAATCTACGTATATATGCTATACACACAAACCTATGTAAGCTAGATGGATACTGAAAGAAAAAAGTTAAATGATAGACATTATTATTTTGACATTTGTGTATGATCACCTACCAAAAGCTACACAGCATACATCATATAATGCTAAGAGCTACGATTCATAAATAAATATATCAACTATAGACAAAATGTTTTCAGAGACAAAACCATGTCCTCTAATGATTTTCTTTGTAAGTATAAAGGAACAGAAACCACAGTAAATTAAACTCACAAATGAAAAAGACCAACTAAGGTAAGATAAGACAAGCTGTAGGAAAAACATATTTAAGATAGAAAGGAACCTTTTCCTCCTTATCAGCTAAATTCTTTCCCTTTGAAGTTCCAAATAGCTGCCTTAGGAACCATCTATCTGCAACATGTGAGTGAGAATCTCCTAAATATCACGACAGTTACACTGTTCCCAGATTCCATTAGTATCTTCTTTTAATATGTGGTCTCCTTTGGCAAGCGTTTTGTCAGCGGCACCCCTAGTGTCAAATTCAGCACAGGCTACTCAAAATAAGTCATTCAGTGAACATGTGAATAAACAAGTTCTGAGGCTGAGGCAGGAGGATTGCCATGAACTCAAGATCAGCATGGATTATGTAGCGAGAGCTTGTTCTGAAGGCATAAGAACAATAGGCTAGGTATCTCTAGTCTCTGCAGAGGTCTGGAATGTTCTTCACCCTCTTACCCAATCAAGTTCCAATCTGTTTACTGATCCCCCCACAAACACACACATCCCAACTTTCACATCCCAAAGCCTTAATGTCAGCTCCTCACTTCACGGTGGTGTGGTAGCTAACACAGGTCTGGTTATGTCTCAGAAGTAGGACAAAGATTGGATCAGAAGGAAATGACAGCAGTTAAAATGACCATCCTTTCAGATTTGTTATGAGAATAAAAACCCAGCATTGTATATTTTTTTAAAAAAAAAACTTAAAAAGTTCTAATGTACTATATAGATAGATAAATGGTGGATAGATAGATAGAGATCTTGAAAAAATATGTATTTTTTGAACTATTTTGTCCAACATACCAAATTTTATCCCAAGACCTCATTTCATTCTTAACTTTTCAGTACAGAGAATTCTCAAAGTCTGAAAGAGAAACACAAATCATAACTTAATAGCAATTACATTAAAATTTTCCTTACATCTAACCTTGACTAATTCTCACATGGATTTCAGAAATATGAATAATGTCTTCATGCAATTCAGGCAGGCACAGAAAATAGGTGTCATTATTTCTGTTCTAATGACAGATTTTGAGGTTAGGGTGACTCATGAACAGCTGAGCAGTCAGTCAGTAGAAGAAACCAAAATAGCACGGAAACGCCTCCATTCCCACCCCACGCTCAAACCTCGGCTCAAACCTCGAGTGCACCCTCCACGGGGAGATGGGGAGATGAGAGGAGCCGGGAAGCCTCTGAGCTGGGAGTGCTTCCTGCAAGCTAATGAGCTGGAGCTATCTCTGGTGACCATCCCTGAGCACAGTGTACTCAGACAATSTGGCAAGAAGAGAGGGGAGGGAGAGGCCAGGAAAGCAAGCCCGTTCCCAGATGAGCTCGCTTGGTGTTAGGAAGGATGCTTCATTTATCTTGAGCCGACTCACTTTCAGAAATCTTAGCTAATCAGAATTCATGCACTCCGGCCAATGTAACCCCGAAGTGAAGTCTGTTTGGTAAATGAGATGGGTTCGCTTCAGCCTGTTAGACTCTGAAGGGAAAACCAAGCAAACAAACAAAAATTTTGTTAGAGAGGGTTCTATATGCACAAGGAAAGAGCAGTGAAGAATTCTTTCCTAGCAAGGTCTGTACCTAAACTATTTTTCACAAATAATTAAAGTGGAGTATAGCAGAGAGACGTCTTTGATGGTGCAAAGGGATTGCTCGGAGGACTTCTGCAGGAGCTTCATAGAATTCTTAGAATAGTTAAGGAACTTAATGGGAAATGACTTTAATCTGCTTTTTAAAAAAAATCTATCTTCTTGTAATATAGACAAAATGGCCTTAAGTAGAGGAATCGATTCTTAATATCTGTAAGGTGTTTCAATCAGTTCAGATGCACTTGCTCCTCCACCATCCAATTCAAATACTAATAATGTCCTGTGCAAACACCAGATTCCGGGAGCCACAGTTCCCCTCCTTCATACCTCCGCTGGAGCTGGAGGCGGGCGTGCCTAGCTTACTTACTGAGGCTGCCTTTATGATTCTAACAGGCTGGATTCTAAGGGCCTTGGTGCTGCTGCTCACTGCAGCTCACACTCACAAACACAAGAAGAGGGTAGGCAGAGGACCGTTGCCTCCTTCACTGTTCCTTCCATTACTTGCAACCGGGCTCCTGCATCTGCACACCACTGATCCAACTCAGATCTGTCTGTTGTGTTATCAGTTCCTGGTATTTTCTTTATTGTCATTAATCCTACTACCCCCTGATATTAAACCTGTATAAGCTGTCCTGAAGTTTCCAACAGATAACTCTCTATCTCCAGCAAAAAAACAAATCCAGATCAAATCATTCAAGCCACTGGTTGTGYGAAGAGAATCCTACTAATAAGAGATACTTCAGTGATACAATGTAACCCTGTTTAAACTCACATGTCCCTGTGCATGTCCCAGAGTCTGATACAAAGACTTTAGCTAAAACAGAAAGACTGCTGACAGGTAGGCTAGAGAAATGTCTCTACTCCTCCTCTGTGTGGGCACCCGAATCCCACAGTTCTACAGATTCAGAAGGTTCTGGATAAAGATGATTAGAGATTTTAGTGCATTGGCCACAGACCTCGTACAAATAGGTTTCTCGGGACATGGTGATTTCAATTCCGTGGGTAAATGTTGTGGATGGGCCTGGTGCTGTTCTTGTGAATCAGTCCCCTCATGAATAAAGGAGCCAATCACTGGGCAAGTAGGAGGGACATCGGGTTGGACAGAGGAAGAGAGGAAGCAGGAGAGAGTTAGGTCCTTTTGACCTACCTCATGAGGTAGCATGAGGACAAGATGTAATTACAAGCGTCTCCTGGTTTCAATGACAGATTCACCACTGGAGGATTTAGATTTAATAAGGCATACAGATTAGGATTTTAGTTGCTGGGCCCAGTGATTGAGTTACCATTGTTTCTGAACTAAGTTTGTGTGGCAGTTTTCCTTCACATCATAGTTTGACTGGGTTCAAGAGATAAGATATGGCGGCAAAGCATAGGTTTGACAGATGTGTACCACGAAGGCCACGGGGAATGTGAAACATGGTGCTGGCGTGGTAGCGACCTGCCAAGGGGAACTTAGCACRCTGGGTAGAGACATTTGGGGAGCTCTGGGCCAGAGAGTCTCCAAGAGACACAAACAAGACACCAAGACTGTTGGGGCTGAGAATAGCAGGGCATAAGAACATGCCAGTTTGTTGTTTAATATTTCTCACAACAGGTAAATGGAGATAAAATACTTCTAAGGTAAATTTTTCATAGGAGCATTTGAAAGTGTGCCACTGTTTCAGGGCAATGTGACAGGTTGGGTTGGATGATAATCAGGAGTTCTACAGGCTATGTATTTGATGTGCACAAGAGGAACTGGTCTAGAATATTTCCTTATCCTGTGGACTAACACAACAGAATTTTTTTTCCATGGCACATTGGTCTATTTTAAACCTCCGGTATCCACAGGGCTTGACAGTAATTTATTTCTGTCTAGAAACTATAGGCAATTGTGAATTTTGAACAATTTAAATAATGTTCTTTTAAATGTGACTAAGTTAAGCTCTAAGAGTGTGAGTGCATTTGAAGTAGTTCCCTGGAGTATAGACTTTCTTGTTGTTGTTGTTGTTGTTTGTTTATTTGTTTTTTGTTTGTTTTGGTTTTGATACAAGTCTCATTGTGAAGGTCACATTGGTTTGGAATTTTTGTCCTCCTCATCTACCCTTGACAGTACTGATTTATAATTGTGTCACATCATCTACAACTTAGAAAAGGGCAGATTCTTTTTTTTTTAGATTTATTTATTTATTATATGTAAGTACACTGTAGCTATCTTCAGACACTCCATAAGAGGGCATCAGATTTCATTATGGATGGTTGTGAGCCACCATGTGGTTGATGGGATTTGAACTCAGGACCTTCAGAAGAGCAGTTGGTGCTCTTAACCCACTGAGCCATCTCTCCAGTCCCAGAAAAGGATAGATTCTTAAGACAAACTTTAACTTCACATTTTCCCCTGCACAGCTGAAATAATCAAAAAAATTATTGAGGCTAACACAGCACCAGCTGGGCTCTCTGGCTTCCATGCATCTCAAGAAAGAGTGTGATGCAAAGAAGAATGGACAGAAGTGTATATGGTGGATGGAAGCCAAATGAGACATGAGAAGAGAAAGCTGTCACCAATAAATCTCCAGAAACCTGCACTGGAACGCATGAGCCATGATGAGAGGTTGTTCGAGAAGCTTCAAAGTATCCTAGCGACACTCTTGAAACTCCATGATGAACAACATAGTGTTTGCAAAAAGTACAGGGCTCAAATCTGCTAAACCTACCACAGCATCTCCCTCCATCTTACCTTTCCCCCCTCGTTTTTCTCCCCCTCCCCATTTCTTTTGAAAAAATACGGAATCAGTTTTCTCATTTCATTCACTTAATTCCAACAATTCTCACTTGAGTTTTAGTCATTCATTCAAGATGTATTTATTTGCCAAGTACCATTCTAAGTGCTGGAGAAAAGATCCGTTTCCTCAGGAAACCACAGCTCTGGTAGAGTGGAGGGCAAAAAAGAGGAAAACAAATAACCAAACACAATACGTTCAGATAGCGACACAACATTGAGTAATGGGGTGGAAAATAGCTAGAGCTGCTTTGCATCAGATGGCATCTCTGACTCTGACAGTGTCGTTTGAGTTAATGCTGAAGAAAAGAACTCTGCCTGACTTTGAGCAGGTTCTTAGTAGCTCATGTCAAGCAACACACACATCAAGTTTCTTCCTGAGAAGAAAATGTGGAAAATAGAGGCACAGAAAGAGGACAAATGTCTCAAACATGGTAGATGGCAGGAGAGAGATCTCGGATGACAGAGAAATATCAAGTGTAGATATTCTAGAGTACCGTTGGCTTAGACTCAGTGGGAACTATTAAAGTATTTTGGTTAGCTGCTATAATAAACACACTTGTCTAGGTGCTTTAAACAATAGAAATGATTCATTACACTTCTGGAGACTGAGAAATTCAAGATTAAGGTGGCTAGGGAGCTATCCCCAAAATGCCTATTGAACTAGAGACTATGTCCCTAGAGCATGCTCTGAAAGCAGCATGTATGAGATGTGATGGTAAGTGGGCAGTAGTTGTGTGGCCTTTAGTGTGGGCAATAAGRCATAACAGAGACCAAGCTATCTGCCAAGAAAGAACTTGCCTATGTGAAAAATAAATTGCAACAAGAGAAAAAAAATCATTTGAATGTTCCCTGATATACTGGCTTTGGCTTGAGGTGAGACGGAGGTGTTGGCTTTGGCTTACTGTTTCTCACAATGATCAGGACAGATATGAAAACAGCACAAATCACATGTGCACTAAAGATCCTTCCTGGGATCCAGAAACGTGGAAGGTAGAAGGATCCCGACAGTGAGGACAGAGAAGGCAAGGTGAGAGTAATGGAAGTTACTCCTCAGGACCAACCTCTAACAGAAAAACAAAAAAGCCGAACTAGCAGGTGGGAAAAAATGGCACTGACTGTTCTTCCCACTTTGTAGTTGTTTTGTCTCTTTGGTTAGGGCTCAAAAGAAAAAAACCCAAAACAAACAAACAAACAAAAAAGGAGTGAGAGGTAAAGAGAAGGAGAGGAGATGGGAGGAAAGAGTTGGAAGAAAATGGGAGATAGAGATGGGGAAGAGTTGGGAAGGCAACAGGAGTTAGAGGAGGGGAGAGAGGGAAGGAAGAGGAGAAGGAGGAGGAGAAAAAGAAGAAGAAAAGAAGAAGAGGAGGAGGAAGAGGAGGAGGAGAAGAGGTCCAATTTTTGTAAAGAAGGAGCACATCTTAAATTAGACTTGCAAGAACATGAAGGCTTGACTGAATATGCTTGTGTGCTCTCCTCTTCTTGTAATCATTTCAGGAGAGGGCGTGGCTCACAGGGAAGGGCATCATGTCTGACGAAGGAAATGAGAAGAATGGGAAAGCCACTCTTCATCTAATCAATGTCTGTCACCCATCCCCTCTTACTGAAGATGCTACCACATGAATGATTCATGGCGAACCATCAGCTCCACACAGTCACTCCAGGAGAACACCAAGGGTTTGCTTACACATAATTACTCAGAACTGAGTAGGAGGAAATCCCTGTCTCGGATCATGGGAGATAATGGAACTCTAACTAAGGATGCCTTGGCAAAGGGCAAGTACTTTCCCTTGGACCTTTGAAATCCTTAATGAGTTGAATCATGTCAAGTAACAAAATAAACACGGATGAGAAACATTGGTTGGGTTTGATCCAAAGTCTAGTCTGCTTTAAGACCCGGCTTCCTCCCACCATTGCTTAAACATTATACAGTTTTCTATCAGCCAAGCCTGTGGTTTTATTTCATTTTTTTTCTTAAATCAGATTTCAAAAGCAGGCCCTAGCTGATGGTGATTAGTAGGCACAGGCTGCCGTTCCTTCTTACTGTTCTTCCCATGCATGCATAATTTTAGTGAAGAGAAAAGAAAATCCAATTACCCCTAACTCCAGCCAGCGAGCATCATGTGCCCCTGTGTTAGGTCTTTAGAAATCACTCTTAACAGTTGAAAAGAAGACATATGGTATTTGAGAACAGCATCTTGTAACCTTGTTTATAATATTAGGAAAAAATAAAAGCAGTCCTGTTCTGTGACCATGATATCCAAATCCACCAAAGTCAAACTGAAGGGATGCCGATTCCAACGCATGTGACACGGAGAATTGTTCACATCACAAGGAATTGACCAGTGATTTTACCTCCAAGATCTCTCATACATTTTTATAATTTTAAAAGATACTATTAAAGTGCTAAATTTGAAACTTTCTAGGAACACATACACTACATAAACCAAAACCTTCTGCTGGGAAACTAAAGGACAGAGATTCTTCAGACCAAGGAGGGCAGGATTTCTATTCAACATTGTTGACAGGATCCTATGACAAAAGATTCCAGAACATTGATTTCCTTACTATTTATCTTCCTTATTGAAATGTTTACTAATTTCAGAAACTTCATTATCTTTGAATTCTAGAAAATATTTTTCAGATTGCAAGATACATTTTGGCAATAAAATCTTTCTTTTACTACTTGAATTAACATTGTTTAGGTCATGTATTTTTCTGTACCTGCTGATTTTGGCAATAATCATGATGTTAAAGGTTGATTTTATTTAAACTGCTCCTGTTTCTTGTAAGTTGTGGCATAGTGATTGTAGAACAGTACACCTCAAATTCTTGCTCTGTGTTGTGCGTGCGTGCGTGCGTGCGTGCGTGCGTGCGTGTGTGTGTGTGTGTGTGTGTGTGTGTGTGTGTTTATTGAGACAGGGTCTCAGTGGCACAAAAGCTCACTGTAGCACTTTCTTTTCTCTTGCCATCAACGTGGAGGGATTTCAGAGGGTGGCACTGCTACCAGCAGCAGGCAGGCAGCTAGAACAGCAAGCTGAGCGCTTGGAACTTTAACCACAAGCATGAAGCAAAGGGGGAGGGGTGGAAAAGGCCCAAGTTTTTTTTTTTTTAAATTCTCAAAGCTCTCCTGCAATCACATACCTCCTCCCATAAAGCCACACCCCTTACAACTCCCCAAACAGCCACACTAACTGGAAACTGAGTATTCAAACACATGTAACTCTGGGGGACATTGCTCATTCAAACTACCACATTTGCCAAGCAAACTAAGTTGTCTGGCCTAAAAGTTTCAGAGACCTACCTGTCTCCACCTCCCCAATCCTGGAATTGAAAGCACATGTCACGTGCCCAATTTTTTTGGCCATTTTTCAAACACGGTTGTTGAGGATTGAACTCAGGTCCTCAGGCTTCCTCAGTAAGCACACTATTGAGTCAGCCATTTCCCCCATCACAAATTTCTGCTTTTCATCTGCAGATAAATATTCCTGGAACACACCACTGACTGTTTGTGTCTGGAGCGAAGGAAGTTTCTTTGTTGGGGTGATGTATTTCGTGTACTTTCTTCTCTGATGCTTTCCAAGAATGACTCAGTCAAGGCTAATCTGCATAGAATTCCAAGTCATGATGGGAGAAGATTGTGGTTTGCTTAAACATGACTATATGCATTTGTAACAGGCTGACTAATGATGTACTACTGCAGGTGACTAGTCCAAGCAGAGGCCAGAGAGTAGGAGTCTGGCACTGTGACTTTAAATGTTGAAATGGATGAAATAATCAGGAGCCGGTGAACTAACTCTTCTAAGTCTGTTTCTCATCAGTGAGTGGATGCCTAACTCTTACCCATCCAACAATAACCATGGAAAAAGTCACACTCAGAAATAGGTTGACTGCTGTTTATCAGACGGTTGATGAGTGAGGCTGGCGTGACAATGACAGTAACAGTATTGTAGTCACTATACAATATGCTTGGAGGGAATGTAGGCTGTTTCAAGCAGTGCTTTGTGTTCTAGGAATGAGTATGTGGTAGCAAGCAGAGGTGTTCTTACTCTTAGGGACTTACTCGAAGACTTAGGAGACAGGCACAAAGTAATGAATCACATATATAATTATACAATTCAGAATATAATAAGGAACAAGAAAGAAAATAATGTGTACAAGCACAGGATTTATTCTAGTATCTAAGAGGTATCTGTATGGAAATGATATGTAAGCTGAACCCAAAAAGGATAAAAGATACACAGATGAGAGGAATACTATATTGGGAAAAATAGAGAGAATGCATGTAAAAGTATGCAAGGCATGGGCCCTGAGTCAAGTGTACAAAACGTAAAGCAGCCTTTGGGTCCAGAGCACACAGGATAAGGAGGAGAAATAGTGCTGGAAGGACCTGAGAAACAGATGTACACCCTCTCCTGCAGGTCCACATGGCCTAAGTCAGGAATTCCACGTGTTTATCTTAAGAAAAAATGACATTCTTTAAGTTTTCCTGAGGATGGCTGATCAGCGAATGAAACACCATATTGACCAGTGGAAGGAAAGAATAAATTGCCAAGGAATAGAATACAGCAGGGACACTAGAAAGGACACTCTGTAAATAGAGCTTCTTAATCACTTCCTTCTGGGCAGTAGGAGCCCAGGGCTGATATTCTGGCTCTGTCTTTTATTACTTTTCAGTTCCTAGGGTAAGACAACATGACCAAGGTAATTTATTTTTAAAAAATATTCAGTTTGGGATTACAGTTTCAGAGGGTTAGACTCCATGATGGTAGAGCAAAGGCACAGCTGAGAGTTTACATCTTGCTGTGTACATAGAAGGCAGAAACACACAGAGAGACATGCAGACAGACAAAGGTGAGATTGTGAAAGACACACACACACACACACACACACACACACACAGAGAGAGAGAGAGAGAACATACTGGAAATGGCTCGAGTCTTAGAAACTTCAAAGTGCACCTCCAGTGACACACCTTTCCCAACAAGGCTGCACCTCCTAATCCCTCACAAATAGTTCTACCAACTGGGGACCAAGTATTCACACATATGAGGCTCTGGAGGACATTCCAGTCCCTGCTCGTCACGGGCTTATGGCTACATAGCAGTGCAAAACTCCCCAGAGTTTCTCACAGTCTCAAAACTGTTATAAAAGTCCAATGTCTCTTCAGAGACTCAAGGCAATCTTTTGCTTGTAACTGCTGGTAAAAATAAAAAAGTAAACCAAGTTGCATAATTCCAACATATAATGGCATAGAATACATATGAAAGAATGGAGGCAGCTTGAGAAAATACTAGTCTGAAGCAAAACTGAAACCCTGCAGGGCAAACTCCATATCCCATAGCTTCATGTCTGATGTCAAAAGGCTAAGATGGCTCTGTTCTCCCAGCTTTGCTGCCTGTAACACACTTCTCTTTCTTGGTCTCGTCCCACTCCCCAGCTCTCCTTGGCAGATATGTCACAGCTCTGGCAACTCCAGCCTCTGGACTATGAGATTCCATTTCCTGGTGATCCTTTTTACATAAAACTAGGCATTCTGTATTTCCCCCTGATAGTTCACACCTTGTCATTTTAGAGCTGCATAAGAGGGATTATTAACAGCCACACAACAGAGTCAATATTACATTCTCTTAAAATCTCTACCTTAAAGGAAGTTAGTGCATTACATTTTAATTTAGCCTTAGGCAGATTCTTAGGACAAGGGCAGAACACATCCACATTCTTTGCTAAGATATCACAAAAATGGTTCTCTAGCCCAGATGCTAATATTGTTCCCCTCCAAAACCTCTTGAGCTGACTGTCTTGTCAGGGTTTCTATTCCTGCACATATATCGTGACCAAGAAGCAAGTCAGGAAGGAAAGGGTTTATTCAGCTTACAGTTCCACATTGCTGTTCATCACTAAAGGAAGCCAGGACTGGAACTCAAGCAGGCCAGGAAGTAGGAGCTGATGCAGAGGCCATGGAAAAATGTTTCTTATTGGCTTGCTTCCCTGGCTTGCTTTCTTGTAGAACTCAAGACTACCAGCCCAGGGATGGTACCACCCACAATGGGCCCTCCCACCCTTTATTCCTAATTGAGAAAATGCCTTAGAGCTGGAACTCATGGAGGCATTTCCCCAACTGAAGCTCCTTTCTCTGTGATAACTCCAGCCTGTGTCAAGTTGACACACAAAACCAACCAATACACTGCCCCCCTCCACAGTCTCCACTTCACTCAGCATGATTGTCTTCCGTGCTTCTATTAGCAATACTCATTAAACCTGGATCCCAGTTTTCAACTGTTTTCCTATCTCCAAGTGTTCCATATTTCTCCAAAATATATCCTGGTCAGGCTTGTCAGGGGAATGGTACCACTCTCAGTAAAGTGACCAAGGAAACTTAGAAAAGAAAGTGTTTAGAGACCATGATGGTGGAGCAAGGCACAGTGACATAGAAACATTTTGATCCACAAACAGGAAGCAGAGAGAGCACGTTGGAGTTAGCACACAAAAGAGTTAGCACATGGCCTAACTCTTTTGAAACCTCCAAGCCCACCTCCAGTGGCGTGTCTCTTCTAAGAAGGCCACATTTCCTCATCCTTTCCAAGTCGTTCCACCAACTGGGAGACATCAGACATGGAGCTCCAGGATTTATCGTTTCTCTGTTCAGTTTTAATTTTGTTTCCCTTACTATGCTCTGATTCCTCACTTTTGAAATGATAATGTATATTCTGTACTATTTTATGTTGGAAGTATGTAATTTGATGTTTGATTTTTTTTTATAGGGGACGGCAATTAAGAGATTGCGTTGAATTTCAGAAATCATTTTAAACTTTGAACTCCCCCCCTTTTAATTAAAAATAGATTTTTTTCATGCAGTATATTCTAATTGTAAGAAATCAGTTCTCCTCTTTCACCTCCTCTCAGACCACCCATATTTCCCTATCCATCTAAATACACACTTTTTCTTTTTCTTCTTCTTGGAATACAAATATGTACTTAGAACAACGATAATATAATAAATATACTAAAGTCAAACAAACCAGAATAGAATGAAGAAAGGAGGAGGAGAAAGAGGAGAAGGTGGAGGAGGAGGA
>BDUI01005970.1:56099-72925 GCA_002335545.1 Apodemus speciosus
AAAAAAAAAAAAAAAATCAGGTTGGGGGCTAGTAAGATGGCTCAGTTAATAAGTACTTAGTATGCAAGCATGAGAAACTGGATTCCCAGCACCCACAAAAAGCCAAGCATGGTGGCATGTATCTGTTACCTCAGCATTGTAAGAGGCAGAACAGGCTCACTGTCCAGCCAGATAGTTGAATTCTGAGTTCCAGGTTCAACGACAGACCCTGTCTCAAAACACTAAGGCAGAAAGTGATAGAGGAAGACACCMTTTACCTCTGGTCTCCATGTACACACATGTGCATACATAATGACATGTATACAAACATTTTTATTACATACACACACCAAAAAACTCTAGTTGAATGTTGACAAACTTATGAACAATTTCTGTCACTTAAAAAAATAGTTATGGGGCTAGAAAGATTTAGTATTTAGAGCACAGGCTGCTCTTCCAGATGACCCAGGTTCAGTTCAAAGTACCCATATAGCAACTATAACTCCAGTTCTGGGGAAAGCCCTCTTTGGCCTCCACAAGCAGTGGACATGAGGTGCACAGACATACATCCAGGCAAAACACCCACACACATTAAAAATAAATATACCTTTAGAAAAATAAAAGTGACACATGCCCTTCGTCCCAGACACTGGTAGGAGGATCTCTGAGTGAGTACAAGGCCAGTTGGTTTATGTAGAAATATCCAGGTTAGCCAGAGTACATAGTAAGACCCTATCTCAAAAAATAGAGTTGGGGAAGGGTGCATGATGAGCATGATCAAAACACATTGTATAAAATTCTCAAATTAATTCAAATATACCTTTCTCTTACCTTTTATTTGCTGCCAAAAACCCCTAATAATTTTACTTTTTTTGTTTATTCATTCACTGAATCCTTCCTTTTTCTTGTGGAAGGGGCAAATGTACAATAGGGCACTCATGGTGCCAGCTCTCCTGCCAGTCTGGGGACTAAACTCAGGTCACCAGGCTGGCGAGCACCTTTACAGACTGAGCCACCTCACTGACCCATCATCCTAACCTTTCTACCTCAGCATCACTAAAAAACTCTACCACCTTCCTCTTGTCTAATGTGGTACACTGCCTCTTATTTCACAACATGTTTCCTAGTTCTGCCGCCAGTTCTAACCAGTTCTGTAATGAATTGCCACGTTAATCTTATTAAACCAATTCACCGAAGTTAGATGACTCAGTGTTTAAGGACACTTGTTCTTCTAGAGGATACATGTTTAATTCCCAGTACCCACACGGCAGCTCACAATCAGCTGTGATTCCAGTTCCAGGTGATGTGAACAATCTCTTCAGGCCTCTGAGGGTGTCTTATATGCACATGGTGCAAAGACATATATGTAAGCAGACACTCTTACTAAAATTACTAGGCTAGTACATTAACATCACTTAGTAAATGCTATTCCTTTATTGTCTATACACACTTCTGAACTCACACTTCTCTGGTCTTGCCATCTAAGAACAAACACTTCGAAGTAAGTAAAAATGTTGCAAAGAAGGAAAAAAAAACTAGCAAGACTTATTTAAATTTGGTGGTGATARTGCTGGAAAGGTAGCTCAAAGCTAAGAGCACATGCTGCCTTTAAGAGGACTGGTACCCACACGGGGCAGCTCACACCTGCCTTAACTCCAGCTTCAGTGGATCTGACACCCTCCTCTGGCCCCAAGGGCATCCTTACATAAGGGGCATCCATACACTTACACAGACATACACATATTAAGTAAAGGTAGGCCTTAAAAAAAAAGCCAATTCATTCACAATATCAACCTTCTATAAGATCCTTTCAAGTTCCCTAAACTTTAGAGACTAAAGCATCCTAAAATCTAATATTCACTCTCTGGCAGTATAATTCTGGTGAGCCACCACAATGAAACATACCTTTGTATAGCCTCCCTCTCATAATGACTGTACTTAACCAAAGACTGCACAGGCTGACAGACTGTGACAGAAGCAATGCTCTGCAGTTCAAAGACCAGACACAAACTTGAGGAGCAGAGTTCACATCCTTCCTCTTGAACACTTGTTCTTGGAAGCTCCTTTGTGCTAATCCCTTTCTATCAGGCAACAATAACAATGAAGTCAGTTTGTGTACAGTCAAATTGACAAGTGATTCACGATTATCTTAAATAGAAATAATTTTCCCTGTAATTCCCCCAGCCATATTTGTATCTCTCCCCACCCACCCGCCAAAAACGTCTAAAGTGTATACCTGGATGTTTGCTGGCACTCAGAATGCATCAGTGTTGGCAGCACATGCCTTTGTGTGCACYGTTCTATACACTGACATGGCTCTAGATGCTTTTCTAAGTTATTTTACTTAGGAATCCAAACTGTTGGGCTTGGACAGATGGCTCAACAGTTAAGAGCACTTGCTGTTCTCCCAGAGGTCCTGAGTTCAATTCCCAGCAACCACGTGGTGGCTCACAACCATCTATAATGGGATCTGATGTCCTCTTTTGGTGTTCATGAAGACAGTATTACTCATATACATAAAACAAACAAATCTTAAAGAAGAAAAAAAGAATCCAAATTGTCTTCACTCTATAAAACGAACCAAGGCATAAGAAACATGTTGAAAATCGTACTGAAACTAAGTCAAAATACAAGCCCAAATATTCTTACTCGTTAGATCGATAGCTTATGCTATCAATCACTACATGAATCCTAGTCTAATGAAATGCACATTCTAGTGGTTGGGCTAGTGAGATGGTGAAAGAATAGCAAACCTAAAAGRCTCCTGGAAAATCAGAACTAATTCAAAGATGATGATGATGGGAAGGGAAACTACATTCTGACAGAGATGAGAACTACTATCCGGTTCTGTGCCCCTCCACCAAGGCAGTCAGAAAACATTTGGGAAAGAGCCAAAATGCCCAGAAACAGCAAAGACAACTCCAGGTGAAAAGAACATCCAGCAGAAGTCCTAAGTTCAGCATGCTTCTGGAGAAAACAGCCTGACCTCAGGGATGGTGCAACATGAGATACACGTGATAAGACTTGAGAATTAGTTGAGGCTCAGACAACAGAGGGCCCCAGAGGTCAAAAATCTGACTCTGTCTGACCTTGAGTAACACTGAAAGGTTTGAATTAAGATACTGCATCACTTGATTTGAGTTTTGAAAAGCTAACTCTATCCATTCTATACCTAATAAAATGGTTCAGAGGTTAAAAGCACTAGCTACTCTTACAGAACCTGGGTTTGATTCCTAGTACCCATACATGTGGCTCACAACCACTTGTAACTACTCCTACACTCTCTTCTGACCTCTAAGAGTACTGCATGCATGTGGTGAGCGCGCGCGCACGCGCGCACACACACACACACACACACACACACACACACACACGCAAGCAAAACATTCATACACACAAAATTTAGAGGGCCTAAAGTAGAAGCAAGGAAAGCAACAAGAAACAATAGATCGTACAATAGTTGTTGGATTATGGTAAACAGTGGCAGCATTTACTAAGATGGGAAAGATAATCATGTTTTAGAATTAGTATGTTTAAAAACCTATTCAGGCCGGGCAGTGGTGGCGCACGCCTTTGATCCCAGCACTTGAAGGGCAGAGACAGGCGGATTTCTGAGTTCGAGGCCAGCCTGGTCTACAGAGTGAGTTCTAAGACAGCCAGGACTATACAGAGAAATCCTGTCTCTAAAAACAAACAAAAAAACAAACAACAACAACAACAAAAACCCAAAATGAAACCCTTATCCATTATCCACATGAAGATGTTATAATACATACAAAAAATATATAATATTTTTGCATGTAGATGCAAAAATAAAGGTATAAATTTGAATGTTACTTCATTCACATCAAGTTCAGCTAGAATGAATGGAGAAAATGGAGAAGAAAAGAACTCTAAGTCTGGCTTAAGCCAGCATTTAGAAGCCAAGCAGAAGTAACAGGTATATTAGTTACCTTGTCATCCTTATAGACCACAAGTTCTTTAAGTGGCAGGGTAGTGTCTTCCCTATTTTTGCAGTACCCCGTAGAACTTTGCCTAGTATTGGGGAACTCAGATGCTCAGCACATTTTAATGAGTGAATGGATGCAAGTCATTAATGTCTTGAGCTTTCACTGAAGGATATATTTGATGATCTATCCGGCAGGTACCAGACACCAATTTAATGAGCAAGAGAAAACACGCGTGTTAAGTCGAATACTCTCTAATACTCATTCCAGAGAATGTGGCAACGAAATATGAAGACAAGCAGTGGCCTATATCCCTTTTCCTCAGTAATCAAACATCTAACCCTTCATCTTGGACCCTGCTACATACAGGGTGGAAAGGGAATAAAATGCATATCTACCCTCACTCCAACCCATCTTACCCCACACAAAGTCATGTGCACCATACCTGGTTTTTATGTGATGCTGGAGATTGACCCCAAGGCCTGCAGCATGCTAGGCAAGCAATCTATTCTCACTGGCTTAAGGTTTCTCTGTGTAACCCTGGCTGTCCTGGAACTTGCTCTACAGACCAGGCTGGCCCCAAACTCTAGAGCCACCTGCCTCTGCTTCCTGACTGCTGGGATTAAAGTCTTAAAGCTAGAGTGTCCTTCAAGTTTTTGGAAAAGATCTCATAAGATCACAATTTATAGGTAAAGACAATCCCAAATAAGCAAAAGGCTATTTCAACCAAACTTCTGCATTAGAGTTCAAAAAGTATTAATGCATGGAAACAGTATTGTTGCTGTAGCTATTAGTTATTTCATGAGCTAATTTTTACTAGCCACTGTTTTAAAGCCACACATTAATATTTTCACAAAAATCTTAGGTTTTTCTAAAATAGTTTTCTCAGTATGAGTGTTTTACCTGCATGTATATATKTACATCATGTGTATGCATGGTGCCTCCCAGGAGAGCATCCAATCTCCTGAAACTGGAATTACAGATGTGTGAGCCTCCACGTGGGTGATGGGAGCTGAGGCAAGCCTGAGTCCCCTTGCTTTTAAGTGCTGAGCCCTACATATCTTCAGCCCTACAGTACACATTCTTCCTAAGTTTTATTTTTTTATGGATGAGAAAACTAAGGCAMAGACATATTAAGCAACACATCTGCAGCCACAAAGCTTCTAGGTCATGAGGCTAAGATTTAAACTCAGGCAATGTGAGTCTAGAACCTTTGATTAGCCATAATACCGGAACTGCCATACGGTAAAGTCAATGGTATTCACCATGTGACAGGTAAGCTTTCCTGACTTGGCCTAGAAGCAAAGCACTATCCTATTTCAGTGTCCTTTCTGCTGGARACTGAACATTCTTTCAACTGCACTGCACTTTCCTGGTTCTCCTTCATCATTTCTGGCCCAGAGCTGTTCCTTGTTCTTGACTAGTTTTAATTCTCCTTCTAACTAATCCCTCATGTTTACTCAAAGCTTAGGGCTGATGTGTTTTTAAAGGCCATCTCAAAGGAGATGACCTTATTTGTTTTCAGCTCAAACCTCCTTTGAGCACCTAGTCACATATTCCACTATCTCTCTGACCTTTTACTTGAGTAGTAAAGGTCATTTAACGATGAGCTCATGTTTTTGCACCCATCTCACCTCTATTTCTCCTTAGAGATTCATCTTTGTCCACACCTCCTGCCACCTAGTTGCTCAGTCCAGAAACCTGAGAGTTCATTCACCAAGCCTTTTATGGGGCTGAGACACTGGAAAAAGAGGCTGGCTTTGAACTCAAAGCAATCCTCTTTTATACTGGGATTACAGGTGCAAGTTTCCATGCCTGTCTAGCCCTTCGACTGTTAAAAATTCTGTCATTTCTCTTTGTTTCCATTCTGTACTGACACAAGCTCCTATTATCTTTCRCTTACATGATTTATAAAGCTCCCTAATAGAAAAGCACCTTTTTCTTAATCCCTTCAATTTATTCTTTTATAGAATCCATATTGAAAACACAAAAGCAAACAACCCCTCAAAGAACCTCCTAAAAGTTCATGATGAGCAAAGCATATGATCATAGGTTTCTAAAGTTGAGAGGGGGCAAACAAGTAGAAATGTACAAGACCAGTTCCTAGCCCCAAACTACACAAGTAACTACCAAATGCTACGTTAGAAACACTCAGAAAGTCCAAAACCCTCTCTATAAATCCTTTTTAAAGAAAACAAAAACAAAAAAAGCCAAACAGTTTCCTCATCATTTTCCAGGTGTTACAACAACCATATACAGCCCACACCTTTAATCCCAACATTTGGGAGCCAGAAGTAGGCAGTTCTGTGAGTCTGAGGCCAGCCTGGTCTACATAGTAAGTTCCAGGGCAGCCTTGTCAAGGAAAAAAAACAACAACAACAACAACAAACCCAAACCCAAGAAAACAACCAATCAACCAAAACCAACCAAAGAAACCAAAAAAACAAAACAAAAAAATCTAGCATCTTATAGAACTGATGTACGAAAGAAAATACTGTTTCAAACTTATGATTTCCAAGGCACCTCCTGTGAAGAACATGCATTTTAGGAGCAAGCAAAGACATAAAGTAGAATGTTAGATCCCGTGTCAGTAACAAGTGAATGCCATGACCATCTGTCGGTTTCTGAGTAAGTTACAGGAAGCAAGGTGGCAGACAGGCTAATTCTTTATGGATAAATATCTACATTACATCATCACAGCTAGTACTCATTTGCACCTTCGGAAGAAGCTGCCACAAAAGGGAAACAAAAACATTCAACTGATACATGAATTATGAAACAGCTTTTTTAACTGTTGTAAAAATATGATTAAGCTTTTGAAATGCCTGATCTTTAAGGACTCTGGAGGCACATTCCAGCTCCAGTACTTTGGATATAACTGAAATCAGAGGACATTTGCCTGGTTTGAGGAAAAGTGAAGTACCACTAAGAAGTGTGCGCAGCCCTGTACAGATGGCCTAATCCTGACACAGCATGTTAACAAAGCAGGTTTTATGGGGGAGGGGGAAAGCCTGCATTATCTACGCTATAATTTAGCTGACCACACCCCTCCAAAATGTTTTAAAGGGTGTGTGTGTGTGTGTGTGTGTGNCTTACATGATTTATAAAGCTCCCTAATAGAAAAGCACCTTTTTCTTAATCCCTTCAATTTATTCTTTTATAGAATCCATATTGAAAACACAAAAGCAAACAACCCCTCAAAGAACCTCCTAAAAGTTCATGATGAGCAAAGCATATGATCATAGGTTTCTAAAGTTGAGAGGGGGCAAACAAGTAGAAATGTACAAGACCAGTTCCTAGCCCCAAACTACACAAGTAACTACCAAATGCTACGTTAGAAACACTCAGAAAGTCCAAAACCCTCTCTATAAATCCTTTTTAAAGAAAACAAAAACAAAAAAAGCCAAACAGTTTCCTCATCATTTTCCAGGTGTTACAACAACCATATACAGCCCACACCTTTAATCCCAACATTTGGGAGCCAGAAGTAGGCAGTTCTGTGAGTCTGAGGCCAGCCTGGTCTACATAGTAAGTTCCAGGGCAGCCTTGTCAAGGAAAAAAAACAACAACAACAACAACAAACCCAAACCCAAGAAAACAACCAATCAACCAAAACCAACCAAAGAAACCAAAAAAACAAAACAAAAAAATCTAGCATCTTATAGAACTGATGTACGAAAGAAAATACTGTTTCAAACTTATGATTTCCAAGGCACCTCCTGTGAAGAACATGCATTTTAGGAGCAAGCAAAGACATAAAGTAGAATGTTAGATCCCGTGTCAGTAACAAGTGAATGCCATGACCATCTGTCGGTTTCTGAGTAAGTTACAGGAAGCAAGGTGGCAGACAGGCTAATTCTTTATGGATAAATATCTACATTACATCATCACAGCTAGTACTCATTTGCACCTTCGGAAGAAGCTGCCACAAAAGGGAAACAAAAACATTCAACTGATACATGAATTATGAAACAGCTTTTTTAACTGTTGTAAAAATATGATTAAGCTTTTGAAATGCCTGATCTTTAAGGACTCTGGAGGCACATTCCAGCTCCAGTACTTTGGATATAACTGAAATCAGAGGACATTTGCCTGGTTTGAGGAAAAGTGAAGTACCACTAAGAAGTGTGCGCAGCCCTGTACAGATGGCCTAATCCTGACACAGCATGTTAACAAAGCAGGTTTTATGGGGGAGGGGGAAAGCCTGCATTATCTACGCTATAATTTAGCTGACCACACCCCTCCAAAATGTTTTAAAGGGTGTGTGTGTGTGTGTGTGTGTGCACGCGCTCTTAAGAAGCAGCAACATCCAAAACAATAACAAAAAACTTTTAAACTTGTTTTCAAACATGCTTAGGTAGTTAGTTATTCAGTGTTACCCTGATAACATTTGAAAAATTTCAAAAACATTGGAAAACACTGTTTGTTTTTTGCCTCAGAGGTATTCTGCTCAAAGAAATAAGAGACAATAACTAGGCAGCATTTCAGTGTTATTCACCAAAAAGAGAAAAAATTATTTGAGATATAGGAGATGCTACACATTACCCATCATTGCTGTTCTCTGGAGAGAAAATTTGTAAATGATCATTGATAATGTAACCATTCTCTGTAAAATGATAGTTAAACTACCATCAAAAATAACCAAGGAAGGGCCTAATATCCTTCCTAAAAATTCTTCAAAATAGTTTATTTACGGTAACACAAAACTATAGCTATTTATGAAAGACCTCAGCATCTTCGGTTACCTTGAAACTGGAAAAATCACTTTCTTTTTTTAAAATCCAGGCTCCTTTTAAACAAAAGACTTTTCTGAGGTTTATAATTACTCTTTTGTTGAAGCATTATTATTATTACTTTCTTTCTTTCTTTCATAATAACCCATGGTACAGTCTAAGACAAAGACTAATTAATTCTTTACACATCTATTCTAAATCATGAAAGCGGCACTTTTACAAAAACAAAGRTAATTAGAATGTGTAAAGTGAAATAAAAAGTTCACTCGTGTCGTTAAAATCATTTAGAAACCTGGTGAGATCCTATAGGTATGAGGCTTCCTGTTAGCAGCTGAGGATGAAGTCATTAACAAGCCAGGATTTCCCTGTTCTTGGGTCWGAAGCTATGCCTACTAGATCGAGTATTGTTCAGGGGAGGCGGCTTTAAAAATACCCCGCTCCCAAAGCCTTCAAACCAGACCACGCCTTCCAGTTATCTTTCGAATGGGACCGTTTCAAAGTGTGGTAATGCTACACATTTCTCGCGAGCTTAAATATTAAACAGGAGTCCACATTTTGGGGTCTATTGCCCATGCTGGAGCAAGGATGAATTCTTGAAGCGCCGCACTATACAATGAGCGGAGATGGAGAAGCATGCTTTGGGTCTTCGACCTTTAGAGCCTTCTTTGAACACCATCCCTCAATGCTTCCCAACACTCAGTCACCCACCGGCACCGACAGCCAAGAGGGATTTTTGACTTCCTGCCGTTGTTAAAAGGAGAGGAAACCCAAAAGCAACTTTGAACGCGTGGAACACAACCATCACTGCAAACATATGTCACCCAGCCCCTGCTTTGCATTCGTGTCCCGCCCTGGGGGTTCCCTTGCAGCCCAGTCATCCCAGGTCCTCCAGTGTCAGCGAAACGGCCCCGCTCCTCATCCCCTGCCACCGCCCTCACCTTCACACTACCGAGGCCCCCAACACCACATTGTCGGCCACCCAGATTCCAATACAATGGAATGTCACTGCCCAGGGCTCCGCGGCGCCCCTTCAGGCCTCCCTCACACCCCCCAGTCAGTCCGGGTTCCCCAGATACCGAGGTCAGCCCGGAGCTTAAACTTTACCATGTGGGAGTCCAGCACCGAGAGGTGACTGCGCCCCTCCATCCCGCCCAACCTTCCCTCTGCAGCAAGCCCCGGCCCGCCCTAGGCGCGAATCCTGCACCATGCGCCCCCTCCCAGCCGGGACCACCCGCCAGGAGTTGTCCACCRCCTCTCCCGAGAGGGAAGAAGGGCGCCTCGAAGGCTCCCCACCCGGCCTGGGCCCCGAGAGGAGCGGGCACAGGCCCCGGCGCATCCGCGGCCTTTCCTGGCCCAGTGAGACCCCGCGCCCACCCTCTCTACCTGGCCTTGAGGCTGGGACTGCTGCCGCTGCAGCTGGGGCTGGAGGCGGCGGCCGGGACCCGGGCTTCGTAGGCCCAGGCGGGGGCAGCGGGCTGCGTGGCGGCGCTGGCGGGGGGCGCGGGAGGCTCCGCGAAGCCCGCGGGCGCGTAGTGCGCGTCCATGGCGGGGGCTGAGGCGGCGGGGGCGGGCGGGAGGCGCGGGGAGGAAGAGGCGGTGGCGGGAGCTGCCCCTCACATGGCGCGGCCGGGGGGCGGGGGCGCCTGGGCGGGGGAACCGAGCTGCGGCGGGCGGGCCTCGGCTCGGACGTCAGGGGAGCGGCGGCGCCTGCGGCCGGGACGCGAGGCGGCCACAGCGCCCGCAGCCCAGGCGCCCCATGTTGTTGGATTTCCCAGGATGCACCTCCCGCGCCCTCCGCCCGCTCATCGCCCCGCCCCCTCGGCGCCCCGCGCTGCGGGCAGCGGATTCGGGGGCCGGGCGGGACGAGGGCTGCTCCGTGGACGTCCTAGCGGTAAAGAGCAGGCCTACGCGGCGGTGCACCCGCATAGGTGCGGACAGGAGAAGGCTTGCCAGCACTGTGCCTGGAGTTCGTTACTCTGCCCTCCCGGGTTCTTTGAAGGGACTCAAACTCGATTCCCACTTGTGATTTCTTTCTCTGCTCCCCAAACCACAGACAAGGAACTGTTGCTTTACAGTACTCGCTTCCTGCCCAAAGTTAGCTGGGCTTAGAGGATCTGGTTCCTGCTTCCTGGGGGAGATTTCTATTCAAATAGATTCAAATTCAAACGAATTTTCTAGCCCTAGCTGAATGGGCCTTTCCCAGGGGCGCTTATTAACTGTCCCCACCCCCACCTTGGGGATTTTCTCACTCTGGAGTTTAGAATCTTCTATCCCAAGATAAATACCGCCTCATCATTGATTAGTCCAACTACCATCTGGATGACTTTAATTACAATACATCCGAACTCACTATGCACTATTTTGAGGCTCTCTGCTCAAGATGTTTAATCTCTTCAGGACTCTACCCAAACATTGCCTTATCTGACTTCTAAGCTGTGTGGTGTGAGTAATATAATGACTTTGAGGTCGTGCCTACCCGAACTGTTTCTCCTTATGAGTAATGAAATTCAGGGATCATAAGAATCGTTTGGCTTGTGAGCCATAAATTGAAAGTTAAAACCAACCGTGAAGCTGAGATTTAATTACTATCTCCCCTAAAAAAAAAAAAATCAATATTGGTTTAACGCCTATCACGTGCTTAGCAAAGAGATCCCTCAAGATAAAGACTGACACAAAGGTTTAAGGCAATCAGACAGGCGTAACGGAAGATCTAATAAAGCTGATACATTATCTCTGGAGACTATCTAAACTTCTGTAATACTTGGTATTAGATCTGCTATCCCCCTCCGAGACTGATGTTTGTTCTGCGAGACCGTTTTCCTCCTGGCGCCTGCATCCTTTTGTCTCTATGCTGTCTTTAGTGAAAACCCTCCCGCACCTGTGGCTCTTGCAGCCTGGTCCCCTGGTGGGGAAGAAAAGAAAGTGGTTATTTACAAATGAATTCGAAGGTGTGGACCCAATAGACCTTTCCAGTTTTTATGTTAATTCCAGTAAGCCTTTACCGAGGGTATCTTTGGAAAGTGGTTTTCCTTGAGGAAGGAATTTGCCAAATCTCAGATCCAGCTGAGAAGTAGGGCAAATACCTTCTACAACATTTACTTACAGGAGACTGGTGATCTGGAGTCTAAATTAAACAAGTCTTCATAACTAACTAATAGATATTTATAAGTACTTTTGTGAGCACTAAATGTGTGGCTCTGTGGAAAGTGTGGGAAACGGAGTGGTGTGCTGTAAATGTTTTATGGAACTTGGAGATACAACCGGTATTGAAAGGTGAGTTTACAGACAAAACCCAAACAAGTGCCCAAAAACCTTTATAGTCTTTATACCAATACCAGAAATCAGAGACAAGGAAAGGGCTGAAGAGATYGCTCAGCCCTTAAAGGCTAGACTCACAACAAAAAAAATAAGATATTAAGGACAAATTTTAGTATTTTGAAATAATATTCTTGTTACCATATATGTTCCTTTGCCTGATGAATAAAATTTTGTTTAACCCAATACAAAATTTTCTCAACTGTTAGATTCTTATGAATATCGTGACTAAATAATTTAATATAATTATATATATATGTTTATAGGGCACAATGTGGAATTATGATACAGGTAAGCAAATATTTTAAAGTTGTAAAGCCATTGACTTTTGGGGGGGGGTGTTGGATTTGGTTTTTTCGAGACAGGGTTTCTCTGTATAGCCCTGGCTGTCCTGGAACTCACTCAGTAGACCAGGCTGGCCTCGAACTCAGAAATCCGCCTGCCTCTGCCTCTGCCTCCCAGAGTGCTGGGATTACAGGCATGCACCACCAGGCCCGGCTTTACCATTGACTTTTAAACTCATTCTGAATGAATGAATGATTTTAAGAAGGACTGCAGACTTTGAATGTCTGTTTCAAGTCAAGCCTAACCAAGCTATTTCAAGCCTGTTCCCGGATCTAAAGTTTAGGATGAGAGTTGTTGTTCTTGTTTTAAATAAGATAACTGTGTGAGGTGGTGGTGGTGTAGCTCTCAGATAAAACTTTCATATAATATATGCCTTGGGTTAAATCCCTCAAACTACAAAATAATTAAAGATAAATATGGCAAGAAGGTGTTTTGTTTTGTTTTGTTTTGTTTTGTTTAAGCAAGCGTTTTTTTTGGGCCAGGTGTAGAGGTACTTGACTTTAACCCCAGCAAGCAGATCTCTGTGAGTTCAAGACTAGCCTGGTCTACAAAACTAGTTCCAGTACAGCCAAGGTTGTTACACAGAGAAACCTTGTCTTGAAAAACCAAAAGTAAGTAATATACAAAAATAAGGCTTTTATTTTGTTATTTTTGTGCATGGGTGTTTTGCCTGCATATATGTCAGTGTATCATGTACATGACAGTGTCAGAAAAGGCCAGAAGAGGGCATCTGATTGCCTGAAACTAAAGTTACAAGCAGTTTTGAGCTGCCATGTAGGTACTGGGAATAGAACCCAAGTCTTTTGGAAGAGTACCCAGTTCTCTTAACTTTTCTAGCCTTGAATAGTAGATTTTTTAAAAAATCCACCCCCCCCCCTTTTTTTGCCTGTGAAACACCTACTTGTAACTTCTTAGAGACTTAGGTATTAAGAGAGAAAGCAATCAGAGGGAAGAATCCAGGCTGAACATGCCTAGTAGACTACCCAGACCAGGAGAGGAAAGGAGGGAGGGAGAGCAGGAGAGGAGCCGCTGACCACAACACAGGCCGAGAGACCAAAATGGCTGAATTGTACAGGAATGAGGGTTGGGAGGTAATGTAGAATTTAGAGTTGATTGATTAGAAATGGCATCTATAAATCCACACATTTCCTATTTTACAAATAGACCAACCATTGTATAGAAATGATTCAAAGAGACCACATTTAACAAATGTGCTTGTTTGAGAGAAGTTAGTTGATTATGGTAAAGGGGTTTAGTGTTCAGTGGTCTTTCTTGTTTTTAGGGTCACCATCAGCTTTGGCTTTGCATAGGCAACTCTAATTTCAATCTTTTAGGCCACCATTGGGAATTAAAACAATGGAAATAAGCCAGACAAGGTGATACACACTTGTGGTCCCTTCTACCAAGGTAGGAGGATCTCTTTAAAGAAGAGTTTGAGGCCAGCCTATGAAATATAGAGACCCTATCTCCCTATCAGAAAATCAACTTAAAAATCAGAATGAAGCTCTACTATCATTTTCTCTGTCTCTGAAGCTTGATCTTATCAGTCATTTTTGATGACTCTGCTACTTGCTACAATTCCTAGGAAGACAGCAATGGAATCAGGGAAGGCTCCTCTTAAAGCCAGCTTCCGTGGAAGCCTCCTTTGAGAAGTAGAGTGTCTCCAAAGACTGTGGAGACTCAAAATCTTCTTAGGGACTATTTAATCAGAAACTTCCTGCAGAAATAGCTAATCAAGATGAGTGTGATCCCTTACTAAGGGGGTTGCATAGATTTATATTCTTTTTTTTTTTTTTTNTAGAGACCCTATCTCCCTATCAGAAAATCAACTTAAAAATCAGAATGAAGCTCTACTATCATTTTCTCTGTCTCTGAAGCTTGATCTTATCAGTCATTTTTGATGACTCTGCTACTTGCTACAATTCCTAGGAAGACAGCAATGGAATCAGGGAAGGCTCCTCTTAAAGCCAGCTTCCGTGGAAGCCTCCTTTGAGAAGTAGAGTGTCTCCAAAGACTGTGGAGACTCAAAATCTTCTTAGGGACTATTTAATCAGAAACTTCCTGCAGAAATAGCTAATCAAGATGAGTGTGATCCCTTACTAAGGGGGTTGCATAGATTTATATTCTTTTTTTTTTTTTTTAAAGATTTCTTTATTATTATATGTAAGTACACTGTAGTTGTCTTCAGACATACCAGAAGAGGGCATCAGATCTCGTTACGTATGGTTGTGAGCTACCATGTGGTTGCTGGGATTTGAACTCAGGACCTTTGGAAGAGGAGTCAGTACTCTTAACCACTGAGCCATCACTCCAGCACCTAGATTTATATTCTTAATCCTCATGAACTCCCTAAGATATAGGTGTAAGTGCTGTGTCATTGAGCTACATTCTTTGTTTTCGGTTACTGTGTTTTCTTTGGTAGTTCAGTATTTCATGGGTGCTTTACGACCCACAAAACCTACACAAACAAGGGGGATTTTGTTTTGTTTTGTTTTTGTTCTTTTGTTTTTGTTTTTTTGAGACAGGGTTTCTCTGTGTAGCCCTGGCTGTCCTGGAACTCACTCTGTAGACCAGGGTGGCCTCGAACTCAGAAATCCGCCTGCCTCTGCCTCCCAAGTGCTGGATCAAAGGCGTGTGCCACCATGGCCTGGCTGTAAAAATCCTTATGCCAAAGGTCAACACTGACACATCTTGAGGATTAATACATGAAGTGCATCAGTATACACCTCTCTGAGAGTCATCAACCAACTCAGTACAGCATCCATTGATGATATTTGCTCCAAGCAATTAATATTTGGTTACCATGGTGAGCTGAATGGGAATGTCCCTCTCTCCCCCAGGCTCAGACTTTGGAATACTTGGTCCTGAATTGGTGGCACCATGTAAGTTTAGAAGGTATGGCCTTGCTAGAGGAAATATGTCACTGGGGATTGGTTTTGAGATTTTAGAACCTCAGTATATTCTCTTTCTTGCTTGAGGTTCAAGAGGTGAGCCCTCGTGGGGAGCAGTAATCGCCATTATAAGATGGCGCCAACTTCTGCCTCCCTCTTCTAGTAAATAACTGCTGCATAGTGCATGCGCCATTAGTAAATAACGTACCTCTGCGTGAAGTGCACAAGCACCATTAGTAAATAATGTACCTCTGCGTGAACTGCTCATGCGCCAGTCAGAGTTAGTACGTGACATGTCCTCCCACCAATCAGGTTCTGCCACATCTAGCAGCGAGCCACCGCTGCATATATAAGGAGCTGCTTTTGAGCATTTCAGGGTCCCCGGTAGAAGAATCGAGGTGTCCTGAATAAACTGCTATAGAGAAGAACCTGGCTGTGTCGCGTCTTTCCTTGCGGGTCGAGGCCGGGCGCGACAAGCCCTCAACTTCTACTTGAAGCTTCTAGTTCTTGGCACTGGTCCCCTATTCTCTGCCATCATGGACTTTAAACTTATAGAACCATATGCCCAAGTAAGTTCTTTCTTCTGTAGATTGTCTTGGTCACAGCAATAGAAAAATAACTAATACAGTTACAAAGTAATTTTCCTAATTCCATCATTGTATGGCCATATAGTCAGTCATTCATGACTATTTTTCTATAAGAAGGAACTATTTTTTATCCTATTTATTCAAATGTTTTGTTATTCTATTTTATGTGCATGTTTTGTCTGTGCACCACATATATATCCAGTGCCTGTGGAAGCCAGAAGAATATCAGATCCCCTGGAACTGCAGTTACAGGTGGTTGTAAACCACTAAGTAGATGCTGGGAATTGAGCTCAGGTTCACTGGAAGAACAGCCAGTGCTCCTAACCACTGAGCCATCACTCATGTCCACTTACCCTCTTTATGTCAATATGAACTCATAGATTCTTATTTTAGTTCATGGGTTTGCCAGCAAAGTAGGTCCAGTGTGCCTGGGTCTATGGCTATAACCTTTCTTTTTTTATTTTTTAGGAATTTGTTTTCTGTATGTTTTGCCCATATACATGTATGTGTGCCACCTGCATGCCCAGTGTCTGCGGAAGTCAGAATATGGCATTAGATTTCCTGGTACTGGAGTTAAAGATGGCTATGAACAATCATGTCTGTGCTGGTAACCCAACCTGAGTCTTCTGCAAGAGCTACAAGTGCTCTTAACTGAGTGGTCCCTCCAGCCCCAGCCTATAAGTTTTAACTGCCTAGAATATTCTATCCATTTTAAGAACGTCCTTGTTTACTTGAGGCATTGGTCCACACCACATAGTTTATGTTAACAGTGTAAGGGGGCTGGGGGGGTCACATGTTCTGGGCCGGACCTCTGGAGTTAAGATTAAATGAAAGACGTTTATCCATCATTTGTATTCTTTTTTTTTTTTTATTGGATATATTCTTTATTTACATTTCATTTCCCTCTTTCCTGGTTTCCCCGCCTCCCAATGTCCCATATGTCTTTTTACCTCTCCTCCCCCCCCATCCCCCCATTCACCCCTTCCCACATCCCTGTTTTTGTACTCTCCTACACTGCTGCAATGGGTC
>BDUI01005971.1:0-12975 GCA_002335545.1 Apodemus speciosus
TCTTAAGCTCTTTTGCTTTGGATTGTTTCTTTTTTCCTACTCTTTTGAGATATATCATTATCTCTTAGAAGCCTGTTTATTTCCTAAGGAAAGAGGTAAATAGCATGGATCCAGATTGGGAGGGACGTTGGAAGAAACTGGGAGGAACAGAGGGAAGGGAAACTGTAACCAGGGTAGGTTATGTAAGAAAGACAATCTATCATCAACAACAACAAAATGTGTGCAAAAAGAAAAAAAATGGGTGGGAAGAGATGAAGGGATTGAGGGTGTAGAAAGGGGAGGAGTTGAAAAGGGGGTTTGAATATGTTCAAATCTTTGAAAATGAAATGTAATATTTTTAAAACATAAAAAATAAAATRTTTTAGATTTTGCATCCATAACTATTTGAATTGCATTACTGGCATGTTACTACTGTGAAAGCTACAAATTACTCACCAGGAGCTCATTCAAAATAGAGTTTTGATTTTCTTTACTCATAGGAGCCAATTTATGTSTGCACTTTAATTAAAGTGCATGGCTACAATAACAAGTATAACTAATATAAGCATTTTGGCGTGGGGCAGATAAATTCTTCTTAAGTATGTCCCCAAAGCAATGGGGCATGGAGCGTGTGGGCATATTAGCAGAGTGATCACATAAATTCCCATCCAAACTGGAGCACTTTGAGTGTTAAAGGAGTTGTTAATTGGATGGATCACTGGGAAGCAGGCAAATACTGTCACAGTCCAGCAAACGGGGTGTTTGTCTACAGTATTAWCTCAGAATATTGTCGTCATGAATGCCATTAATCRTTTATTTAAAATTTTGTTTTAGGATCTTGATGGTAATTTAGAAATATKGGCAAGATGCAGCTTCCTGTTGTTCAAGCTTTGTACTCACTTCCACATTCATAGAAACATTAACAGAGAAAATTATACAGAGAAAATTATAGTTTTATGTGCACATTAAATTCACTCACCTGAAAACTATCTTAGAATACAAGAATCATAGTTATTTGAATGTAATCACTCCTTTTACTTAGTGAAGGTGATTTAAGAAATATACAGAAAACATTATCAAATCACTCTCTGAGGATACAGTAAAATTCCTCCAAGAACCTTCCAGCTTTCTCTCTCCAGCACAGAGTTCATTTATTTTTGTCCTGTAAGGACTGGAGAGGCTTTGCCAGAGGTCATAAATGAAAACTCATGAGCCTCATTGTATCTAACAGGGCTTCACGATATGCCAATATTATTTTCTCTAAATGGCCAGTACAGCCATGTTCCTAAAGATTATTCACAATAGGTGAATAGATGAAATGTGCACACCAAATTTGGCAGCGTCCACCAGCAAGCTATAGACAGTTTCAGTGACAATGCAGAAGCAATTCTCTTAGGATCAGCCTGAATCAATTTCCTTCAGTGTGCATCCCTATCCACTTTCAAACTTCCTCATTTCATGCTGCTCTCCTACAGCTGGCAGGGGAAACAGAGCTTCATCATATACTTCTCTCTGTTGTGTTTTGGTTCTGTCATGGATATTGAATTATCACGCAATGCTTGAGAATTAAATTAGAAACTCAGAGAAATAAGAGAAAGGAGAAGGGAAGGCATCCAGTTGTCTGGTTATGTCTTCCTCCAGGAAGATAGTTTTCTCCGCTATGCTTTTCTTTTCTTTTTTTATTGGATGTTTTCATTATTTACATTTCAAATGTTTCCCCTCTCCAGGAGTCCCCTTCAGAAACCCCCTATCCCATGCCCCCTCCCCATGCCTCTATGAYGGGGCTCACACACCCACCCACTCCTGTCTTCACTCCCCGGCATTCCCCTACACTGAGGCATTGAATGCCCTCAGGCCCAAGGGCCTCTCCTCCCACTGATGTACAACAAGGCCATCCATTGCCACAGATGTGGCCTTGAACTATGTCCCCAGCCCAGATTTAGATATTTGGAAAAACATTAACAAACTTAAGGTAATATTTTAATTAGGCAGCTGCTAGAATTTGTGGCTATGACTTTCATGTCTTTTTTTAAAATCATTCAGTTCAGACTTAAGATAAAAATATATTTCAGGGTTAAGGAATTTCTAGAATTCTTATTTAACCATTTTGGAGCAAACTACTTCTCAATAAGTGTTCCTCAGTAGTAATGAAAATGTTATAACATTTACTATTTAGTCGCTTTCTACATAATTCGTTAATCCACTTTTATTTGTACACTCAAAGTCTATATTTGATTACAGACCTAAAATGAGCCAAGAAAGAGCATAAGATCTGGCAATGTTTCCACACCAGTTTTTCCCCCTATTCTGAATTTTTTCCATGTTACAAACAAAACAAAACAAAACAAAACAAAACAAAACAAACAAAAAATGACAGTAAGCCTTCTTCTGACCCTGTTAATGACAGACAAAGCTGAAACCTAAGTCTTTCAATAAAATATAATTTCAACTGGATTAATGAAGACATTATTATGACTTCTTTAAAACTAAAGTGTTCTCATTAATAAACATATATTTAGAGAATTTCCTTGCGCTTCATTCTCCTCTTTCTGCTCATTGTACATTCTCCCAAGTAACCAATCATCTTTGCAGATGTGATATTGTCATCATATGAGAACTGTGGATTGATGGAGATGATACAATAGATGTGTTGAAAACCCATCTCAAAAACCTGTGACTGTGACTTTATTTAAAAACAGTCTTTGTGGGTAAATCGAATAAAAATATGATCAAAGGTAAAAGAAGGAGCCCTGGGCCCACTGGCATATGCCTTATGGGGAAGCACATATCTGTAGACACAAAAGTACAAAAGAGAAACTACTACATGAAGATCAAAGCAGATGCTGAACTTCTGCAGCCTCAAGCCAAGGAATGCCAAGCAGTTCCACCAAACACTGGAAGGAAGCACTGCAAGCAAGGCTTACCTGGGGCTTCAGCGGGGAACATGGCTCAGCCAAACTCTTGTCAGATCTTTAGCCACCAGGAGTATGAAAGAGACATTTCAGATGCTATTATTCACCCAGTGCATGGTATATTTACAGCAGCCTTGAGGAACTAGAGTAGTCACTTGCTCTCCATCGATATTCTCCTTCAAACNGGGGCTCACACACCCACCCACTCCTGTCTTCACTCCCCGGCATTCCCCTACACTGAGGCATTGAATGCCCTCAGGCCCAAGGGCCTCTCCTCCCACTGATGTACAACAAGGCCATCCATTGCCACAGATGTGGCCTTGAACTATGTCCCCAGCCCAGATTTAGATATTTGGAAAAACATTAACAAACTTAAGGTAATATTTTAATTAGGCAGCTGCTAGAATTTGTGGCTATGACTTTCATGTCTTTTTTTAAAATCATTCAGTTCAGACTTAAGATAAAAATATATTTCAGGGTTAAGGAATTTCTAGAATTCTTATTTAACCATTTTGGAGCAAACTACTTCTCAATAAGTGTTCCTCAGTAGTAATGAAAATGTTATAACATTTACTATTTAGTCGCTTTCTACATAATTCGTTAATCCACTTTTATTTGTACACTCAAAGTCTATATTTGATTACAGACCTAAAATGAGCCAAGAAAGAGCATAAGATCTGGCAATGTTTCCACACCAGTTTTTCCCCCTATTCTGAATTTTTTCCATGTTACAAACAAAACAAAACAAAACAAAACAAAACAAAACAAACAAAAAATGACAGTAAGCCTTCTTCTGACCCTGTTAATGACAGACAAAGCTGAAACCTAAGTCTTTCAATAAAATATAATTTCAACTGGATTAATGAAGACATTATTATGACTTCTTTAAAACTAAAGTGTTCTCATTAATAAACATATATTTAGAGAATTTCCTTGCGCTTCATTCTCCTCTTTCTGCTCATTGTACATTCTCCCAAGTAACCAATCATCTTTGCAGATGTGATATTGTCATCATATGAGAACTGTGGATTGATGGAGATGATACAATAGATGTGTTGAAAACCCATCTCAAAAACCTGTGACTGTGACTTTATTTAAAAACAGTCTTTGTGGGTAAATCGAATAAAAATATGATCAAAGGTAAAAGAAGGAGCCCTGGGCCCACTGGCATATGCCTTATGGGGAAGCACATATCTGTAGACACAAAAGTACAAAAGAGAAACTACTACATGAAGATCAAAGCAGATGCTGAACTTCTGCAGCCTCAAGCCAAGGAATGCCAAGCAGTTCCACCAAACACTGGAAGGAAGCACTGCAAGCAAGGCTTACCTGGGGCTTCAGCGGGGAACATGGCTCAGCCAAACTCTTGTCAGATCTTTAGCCACCAGGAGTATGAAAGAGACATTTCAGATGCTATTATTCACCCAGTGCATGGTATATTTACAGCAGCCTTGAGGAACTAGAGTAGTCACTTGCTCTCCATCGATATTCTCCTTCAAACRCACATCACAGAAGTGATCCTCTCATGTGCCACATGCCTCCTGTGTTCGCCCAAACCCAACAATCTGAGACAAAATGATTCTCTCATTATGCACTTGCTGAACTGCTGAGCTCAGGTGGAAAACATTTTTTTAAAGCAAGAGCTTAATGTTTTTGAAAAAAATATATATGATATTCATCTCCACTCCTATATCAGATAAAACTCTTTCAGTGTGAGTTCACCCCAGGCTTTCTGATTGTAGTGAAGCTTGGAGAGTTCACGATGGCCATCGCAGAAAGCAGGGTTTCTCAAACCCTTAAGACCTCATTAAAGACTGGCCCTGCTTTCCTCTGTGAGATCAGATTGTGGGATATTGACCCTGAAATCAAAGTCGGTTCCACTCAACAGCCTACAAAGCATTGTAAAAACTCTGAGCAAATCCAGCATATTTTATTTTCCACTTCTCCTTTGAAAGTACAAAGGAGAATGAAATATGATTATGAACTAATAACTGTGTTTTACATATCCGGTGCAAATATCATCCTTTAATATGTAGAGGCAAAACAAATATAAGTTTCTCTACTTGGGAAAATTCCTACTTCTCTGTGAAATATGGAAAGTAAATTAAGTTGACACTATTACAGAGGAAGTTTCTGGCACTGTTTGTCAGTTGCTAAATTATTTTTGCACTGTGAATTTCTCCAAACATTGTATAATAGCAAATAGGTGTAATTCATGACACACCCTAAGGGGTAGGCTATTTTCTACTAAATTAATCAGAACAGCTAACAATAACAACAATAGACATTCCTCCCAGACTGAAGCAGGTGTTGAATTAATATCTTCAGCACTCATAAAACAAACAAAATAATGTGAATAAGAAAAAGATTCCTCCACAAAAGATGATGATATTTCATTTGTATTTTCTAAGCCACTTATAGTGCTTTATATAAGGGATCAGATTAATACCAAGAAGAATTATAAACATGTTCCTTTTATATTGTTGACCTACCAACTCCACTAGTATTTTATATTTCCTAATTCTTGATTTTATTTTAAAATGTTCATCTTTCTTGATTTTGTAGTAAATGCAGATTTCAAGTGTATTGCAAAGAAAATGGAAACCACCATTTTCACTTAAACTGTCTTAAAGCTCCATAAATAATTAATGGAAAATCCTGAGAAGAATTCATAAACCCAAGGAACTTCAGGTAAGATGAGCTATTCAACCAGTTCTCTGGACCAATGAGAATGAATGATAGAAACAGTAAACTCKTTTCTTCATAAAAGGCAAAAGACTGCTTGAAAATACGTTTTCACTGCTGTGAAGAGACACCATGACCAAAGCAACTCTCATAAAGACAAACATTTAATGAGGGCTGGCTTACAGTTTCAGAGGATTGGTCCATTATCATCATGGGAAGCATGGCAGTGTACAGACAGACATGGGGCTAGAGGATCTGCAGGCAGCCAAGAGAAGGCCAGATTTTAACATATATATGAGCCATAAAAGCCCCTCCTCCACAGTAATTTGGTAAATTCATGATGCCATTTTCCTTTTTGTGAAACAAAAGAAACAACTATTGTCACAAAAAAGCTTAGGGAACATTACCTGCTTTATTAAGTGACTAGATTACCTGAGACTTACTACCTGCAGAGATTTCTTACAAGCTGCTTCCTATGGAATTCATGCAAATTATTGGCAGATGATTATTGGGAGTTCACTCTGAAACTTTGATGAACCTTTAAACATACATGCTATGGGTTCAATTTCATTGTAAGTCAGCTATAAATGCTTGCATTTATGTAACCAGTGGAAAACAGAATCTAATTGATTTTAGACTAATATCAAAAGTTTAACTTAACCTAAATATTTGGAAATATCCTAAAAAAGTACAAATGGCCCTTTCTCACTCAAAATATGACTTAAGATTAACTGCATTACAATTGGTTTCTTTTATTTATTTATTTATTTATTTATTTACTTATTTATTTATTCTTTAATCTTTTTTTTTACAGTCCAGACTTTATCCCCCTCCCAGTCCACCCTCTGTTCCACATTCCATACCTCCTCCCTCTATCTCCAAGGAGATGTTCCCACCCAGCCACCCGCACAGCACCAGAGCTCCCTACTCTCTGGCACCTCAAGTCTCTTTAAGATTAGGTGCATCTTCTCTGAATGAGTCAAGATCCAGCAGTCCTCTGCTGTATTAGTGTTATTTGTGTTGACGGCCTCATATCTGCTGGTGTATGCTGCCTGATTGGTGGCTCACTGTATGGGAGATCCTGGGAATCCAGCTTAGTTGAGAAAGCTGATTCTCCTATATGCTCACCTTCCTCATCAGCTTCTTTCGGCTTTTCTCTAATTTAACCACAGRGTTCAGCAGCTTCTTTCCATTGGTTGACTGTAAATATCTACATTTGGCTCTTTCAGCTTCTTGTTGGGTCTTTCAGAGGGCATTCATGATAGGTCCCTTTTTGTGAGCACTCCATAGTCTCAGTAGTAGTGTCAGGTTTTGGGGCCTCTTCTTTGACTGGATCTCAATTTGGGCCTGTCACTGGATTTCTTTTTCATCAGTCTCTTCTCCATTTTTGTCTCTGCAGTTCTTTCAGACAGGAACAATTCTGTATCAGAGTTTCTGACTGTGGGATGGCAACCCCATCCCTTCACTTGATGCCCAATCATTCTACTGAAGGTGGGATCTACTAATTCCCTCTCCCCACTGCAGGACATTTCACCTTACACCAATCAGAATGGTTAAGTGAAAACCTCAGGTGACAGCACATGGGAGGATATGGAGAAAGAGGAACATGCCTCCATTGCTGGTGGGATTACAAACATTTACAATCACTCTGGAAATCAATTTGGAGGTTCCTCAGAAAATTGGAAACAGATCTATCTGAAGACCCAACTATACTACTCTTGGGCATATGACCAAAAGATTCCTCACCATGCCACATTGGCACATGTTCCACTATGTTCATAGCCGTCTTATTTGTGATAGCCAGAAGCTGGAAACAACCCAAATGTTCTAAAACCAAAGAATGAATACAGAAAGTGTGGTTCATTTACACAATGGAATACTACTCAGCTATTAAGAATGAGGACATCCTGAGTTTTACAGACCAATGAATGGAACTAGAAAATATCATCCTGGGTGAAGTAACTCAGACCCAAAAGGACATGCATGATATGTACTCACTAGGTGGATACTAGACAAAAATGCACAGAATATCCAGGATAAAATTTACAGAACTCAAGATGGTTAACAAGCTGAAGGGCTCATATGAGGACTCTTCAATCCCACTTGGGAGGGAGGAAAAAGCAATCATAGAAGGCGGAGAGGGAGGGAGGGATTTGGGTGGGAAAAGAAACAGGAAGTGGAAGAGAGAAATAACACCAGGTTTAGGTCAGGGGAACAGGACTCAAGCACTAAGGACCAGCAGAAATAATGGAAACAGGAAACCACCGGGAGGTAGGAGGTGGGGGGATCCTCTAGAGTATACAATTGGTTTCTATTGGGTTGCATTTTCCCTAACATGCATAATTTCACAGAAGAGTGTAGAGTTAAAGACATTTTCATCTCCTGTTTTCTTTGCCAAAAGAGAAGTAAATCTGCTTATACAGAATATTTTACCAGAACTTTCTTTCATGAAATAATATCTTTTACTACAAGATTCATATGTCTGTTCAATTCTTCAACTACCTTGTATTTTTCCCCTCTATTCAATTTTCATTCAGAAAGAATGTGATTTAGAGGTAGAATATCTCTCAGTATTATAATACTAACTTAGATTGCTTAGCATATGCAAAACTCTGGATTCAAGTTCTACCTAAAAAGAAAAGAAGGAAAGAAGGAAGGAATGAAAGAAGAAATAAGAATGGGAAGAATATATTTTAAGATAATATATTTATTATTTTATGGTGCTTTTCCCACATTTACTTTAATTCAAAAATATTTCCAAAGTCAATATTGTTTATTTTTCCTGACATTTAATAAGAACAGATTGTCCATATTTTGAATTGATTGGATATATAGCACTAAAACAACAAAAATATTTGTCATATACCAATTAATTTGTATTGACACTTGGCTTGATTCTTAACTAGACATTCCTATTTTAATACTGTTACTTCAGTCTTCCAGTAAATAATCTGCCAGGTTCTATCAATTTTGTTCTAATTATGAGTCTGGTGGTCTCAGTTGTACCAAAAGGCACTTGCCTCCAACAACTACTTAAAAGCATCTCTAGAAGGGATGATGGGATGTCTTAGCATACAAATTGTTTCCTTTAAAGGCATGAGGACATTATTTCATGCAGCAAGAACCCAGAGAGAAAGTTAGCTTGGCAGTAGTATCATTGTAATCCCAACACTTCATGGAAGAGACACAGGATGATCTCTAGAATTTACTGGCTCAGGGCTGTAGCCAAACTGGGCTAAACCATAGTGAGACCCTAACTCAAAGGAGGACAGAGTTCCTGAAGTTAAAATTTGAGGTTGTCCTCCAGCCTCCACACAAACAAATGTAGCCTTTATTTACCTCCATATACACAGACACACACTCACACACATACACACACATATACAGAGAAAGAGACATCCTTCCTATAAAATGCTTATCAACAAAATATTTTACTTACTAAATATACTAATAAACAAAACTTAGATTTCATTTCATTTATGATTTTCATTAAATCTATACCCAATAATTTCTTTGTTCCTCATTAACTGGAATGCGGACATGCATATATATCGTGTGTGTGTGTGTGTGTGTGTGTGTGTGTGTGTGTGTATGTATGTTATATATGATTAATTCTGGGGAGAACAAGAATAGTACACATATATATTTGTTGTTATGTTTAAATTGGAAAAGAACACAAATTCTAAGTTTTGCTCTATGGTGAAATGTGTCATCAACCAAAGCTAGTGTTTATAAATTTCCAGTTATTTTCTATATGTAGTTTGAGACAATGCTTTTCAAACTGAATTTAATCTGAATAAACTTGCAGTTTCCTTAAATGAAATGGTACATAATCTGTTCACGATTTTCATTATTCTCAAAAATTTTTATTTTTTATTTTTTGCTGTTATGCTTATACATAAAATGTCATTATTGCAATAGTAATTCTTGCTGTTTTTATACCTTAATGTAATACATTGTACCACTCRTTTGTCTCCTTTTTGATGATTTACCAGAAGCTAATCAGTCAGTCTGTGATAACTGTATAATGGTATTGTTAGGTTTTTATGGTTTCAAAATCATGTGATTAAAAAGTCTCTGTCAAGTCTGTTCTTTACTGCACATTAAGAGAAAGACTCTTGTGTACATTGCAGCAAGTTGTGCTAGCCATGCTTCACATCCTACACAAATGCGGCCGTGAGTAGGTTGCAATCCTACCCTTTGGTTGTATAATACTAGCTGTGAAAACAGTTCTGGATTTCTGAAAAACAAACAGGGCATTAATAGGGAACACCACTAAGGAAAAATAAATGAACAAAGTACATCTTGCTTTTAAAAAATATTTAAATGGCGTAATTCAGTTACAGCTTTGACTATAATAATGATATATTTTTGTAGGTTAGATCAATTAAACTTTGTATTCACTGTACTGATAAAGCAAAATTCATTTTCCTTTTAGTGAAACCATTTTCTTGAAGCATAACAATGTAAATGTAATGATATTTACCTTAATTATACTATTAATGTTCTATTAATAACAGGATAAATTGACAACTATATTTAAAGCATACATATTTAAAAACCTCAATAATTGATATTACCAGTAAAAATAACATTTCAAAATTAATAATGTAGAAACCAACTATTAATTGGTTTAAAAACAAGTGTCATCTCTATAAAGAAAAATCCATACAAAAATGTAAAGACAGTGGGTATGTTATTGTTGTAATGGAATATTCTAGAATTATGACTAATAGCAGAAAACRAGGTACATAAGTAAGAGATGGAGCTACCACTGCCATCCCTTCAAATCCTCCAAATCTCAAACTGAAAGATTTAGGAAAAGTAAGGTATTTCTAATGAGAACACACAGTCATTGGGATGAAGGGAAACTACACCCCACGGAGCTCCARCAAGCCATAAGGCTAATAGAAATGCTTTGCTACAGTTACCAGCTGAGTTAACATTCCAGTAAATGTGGAGGATGTTACTGCAGAATACACCAAGCAAATCACAGCTTTGTTAACAGTGTTGAGCAGGATATCAGAGATACCAATCCTTAAGCAGCAATAGGAAGTGTGAGACTTAGGAAGCTCGCTGACGGACAACAAATTCAGGGGTACAAAATTGCCTTCTAAACCATAAAATCCCAAAACAGTATATCAGCAGTGACAGCTAAACAACGAAATAGGGACCTSAAAAATGGAAAATAAAGAGTAAAAAAGTAATTCAATTTCAGAGATTTTATTGTTTTATTGACTTTTTGGGGGTTTTGGCTTTTAAGAAATAATCCACATGCTCCTTTCACTACTAGTAATAACAACATATTAATTTTTGTTTGAAAGTTATCTTGGCTTTTAGTTCCTGGAGGAAATTTTAGTTTTAAATCTCACCTTGAGAACCATTAAGTAATGGGAATCATCTCAGTAATAGGAAAATCTACTTATTCTGTGTTCGGACCTTCAGTTAGCTCACTCCCTTTAAAGAAGACAGTCTACTTTAAGACTCTCTGATTTAAACATTAATTTAAGCAAATTAGCCCTTAAAAATAAAATGCTTGGAATAATGTTTAACAGGTATGTGTTCCCACTGTGGTCCAGTGATKTTAGTGCATGAATTGGGACATCACAGTGTCCTCTGAATGCTTTTGCTCATGCTGTCTCCAAGATGGCTGTTACAGACACTAAGCCCCAGCTCCTTTCAGATAGTTCTGTTCTTCTGTAAGTCTAAGCACAGACATATCCATTTGTGTCTAAACTGCAGAAATTGCAGAAATTTTGTAGAATTTTTGTAGAAATTTTGCAGAAATTGCTCAACTGCTCTCAAACAAAGCCCATGAATCTTTGACAATCAAGGGACATGAAGGAACAGGACTTTCTTAATTTTCCTTGGGAGTTAAATGATTAGTCATTAAGTGAGCAAATCTGTGCTCACATTGATTGAATTATTTTGGTTGATTCATGAGCTTTACTAGCATAAAACCCAAACAAACAAACACACACACAAAAACSACTACCTCAGCGTGAAGTATATATCAGTCTTGTATATTCCAAGTCTGTTAGAAAATGCACTAGCATGTACATTGCTTTCTTTATTCAATTTTTTCTTTTGAATTGCTCACAGGTAAATTTAAGTTCTTTTTWAAAAAAAAAAACTTTCACAGTTCAGACACAGAAAATTTTCTATGATAGTAATTAAATATGAGCATTCTGAACTCCCAATTTATGAGCTTGAGTGTGAGATTTGAGGGAATTTTAATTTGTCATAACTCATTTGATTCTTTGTCAGTACATAATTTATGCAATAGGAGGACTAAATTTAAAAACAAATGAAAACAGAAAAGACACCTTAAATTCTGTAAGTAAAATGCCAAGAATAGCACTATTGCTAGAAATACTTGCTAAATAGTTAATATGTCAGATTGCACTTTATGTATTTTATATACATTAATTTATTTATTTAGTTATCTCCAGTTCCTTGACCAATAGTTGACCCTATTATTCTCTTTACTTTGCATTTGAGAAAATAGAGTTTTAAATAGTTTACATATTGACAAAGCAGCAATGTGAACACTAACAATCTTATTCAAGTTTAGACTCTCACCTACCAATATATTGCATTTATCAACTAAACAAAAGTTTTAAAAGTTTATTTTAAATAGTCTTGGGAATAGATATTGTTTATTTTAGTTCTTTTATTTATTTTAAATCCATATTAGTATAAAATAATGGTGATTTGATGCCCAGTAATTGAGGCTACCATAGAAAATACAAAAGTGTCTGTTATCCTTGAATATCATAGAATAAAGCATAAATTGGAAGAAAAAAGAAATGTTTTGATCATAAAATATCAATACCAAAATATTTCATTTCTAAGTATTTACTTAATATTGCATGGTTCAATAAATAGAATATGGTTGAATATTTGTTTTATTAATTACACAAATGTATGCATTTTTAAAGCTCATAGTTACTATAAGCTTCACTCAGTGGAAGCAAATCAATATGTCCCTCCCAATGTCATTACATGATCCCATTGAACCAAAACATATTGATGCTGGTACTATTGAAAATTCTTCTTCGTTTTGCTGAAATTAGTTATGTTAGATCCTCCTTAACCTTAGGAACTATTGATGAATCTTGACATCTTCTGTTGTTGTTTATTGAATTCTGCTAAATTTAASTAGAAGTAAGGTAGGTTAGTATTCTCAAACTGCATWTGAATTTACAACAGTATCAAATTCCTTCGTAATTATAAATATTTCACTATCATAGATGTTTATTTGGATGTATTTTATGTGCTCCCCTCTGAGTTCTTTCAAAAAAATATGAAAAAATTTACTCAAAAATATCCTTGAATCATATAGAATGTCTATAAGAATTAACTTTTCATGAATAAATTATTATAATATAACATAAAA
>BDUI01005971.1:13551-30017 GCA_002335545.1 Apodemus speciosus
AGAGGTTGTTACATAATAGGGTGTCATGTTTTGGGAATGTGTTCTCTTGATATATAATATCTAAGTTGGTTGTAAAATGATTCTGAGATCCAATTGCTAATATGGAAGCAGTGAGGTGTTTCTAATATAATATGGTTATTTTTTTAGTTTGTCTTTTAGAAGGCAATGTAGGCCATCTTGAATAAATTTTTCTCCTTGTAGTATCTGTCATTTGGAGCTTTGTTTCTCTAGGTGAATAATGAAATTAGGAAAATAAAATAAAACCAAGTGCACTTGTTGATATGAGGATCATAAATGCCACCTCTTTCATTTTCAATGGAAAAGACTGAAATATATATTTATTAGTGTGCCAATACATTAAAGCATAATGATATTCTACTTCTTTATCCATAAAGAGCCATGCTCATCAGTAGTTCAATATATTGTGACAACATTTATCCTAAACAATCTTAGAGCTATGTGAAGTATTTCACTCTTTACCTATGGGGGGCCAGGTCGACTTACCCTCCTACCATTATCCACCTGTTTCTGAGTAGTACATTCTTCAAGAGAAACTGATAGGTATTAACTGAATTTTTTTCACTAAAAGAACTTAAAAACAATCGTATTATGCAGTAGCTGCTACTACTTCCCTGGGAAGTTTAATAATACTAAGTACTATATATGAGTTAAAGGACTTAATGGGTAGAAGGTATGATGCCTGGTGTGTGTGTGTGTGTGTGTGTGTGTGTGTGTGTGTGTGTGTGTGTGTGTGTGTGTGATATGAGAATTGCAGCAATCATCATATGGATATTTGTGACCCTTTATCAGAGAACTTGTCTTTTTCACTCATGAGTAAAATAGATACATCTTGGATGATACCTTTTCCATACTTCCAATTTATAGAAAAAATAAATGATTCATTAAACAATAACAGAAAATTAACAATACATAATACTACTAATTTATAATTTCTTAACAAATAATTGTAGGGATGAGTCAGATAAGCCTACATAATAGTTTCCTCTGTCATGCATTTATATAAATATTTATTTGTGTAATACATATGTTATTGAAGAATATTCTATATGTAAGCACTCTTCACTCTCTTGTGTTTACCAAATTAGTGATCAAGCCCTAAATAATCTCATAAGCTCTAGATTCATTTCCCATTAGCCTTCTACAGATTAACCCTCTCAATACACATATTCATCATCCAGAAATCCCCACCTCTTTCCAGTTTCAGGTTGCTCACTTTCATGTGGGGCCACTCTTAAACCACTCACCTGCATGTCTTAGGCCAAACAAATCAGAAGAGTTTTTTAATGTGGTTGTTATTTGCTTGTTTTTTGTTTGCATAATTATTCCGTCCTTCAAAAACAGACATTTTCTACTCTCCAAATGATAGTCCTATTTCTTGTTTCAATTTTCTATGTACCATAAACACAGAAACTTCTGACTCTGTACTGTAAAAGAAAATATAAGTGATCAGTGCCTTCTCTTCATGTGAATCTTGGATTTTTCTAGGAAATTTGTTTCTTATTTAACCATTTTGAAATACTGGAGCATATAGCAACTGACTTCTGAATATTAGGATWATGAAACATTATCAACAGCATTTAGCTTACTAGCAACATGCACATTAAATGTGTTTATGAGCATTTTAAGAAATTCTAAAGTTATATTCTACAAGAAAACKCTAGGAATTCTGCCAAATATTCCATGATTTGGCTGAGATTCAGGAAGAGCTTTATGGGGCACAATTTTATTACCCCATTCTGCATGACATTGATTTGCCTTTGAACTCAACTAAAATTCACTACTCCATAACTCAAGTTAATCGGTATATAGATAGGAAATTTCCTTACCACAGCAATATTTCTCTCAATATATTTTATTTATTAAATTTATTGGATGCTCAAAATCAATCAATTTCTAGGAGCACTTCAGAGAGTAATAAAGGATGGTACTGAAATGTATATATTGCTGTAAGCTTGGGCAAAGTAGACTTTCAAGATACAGGTCACAGAATGATTTCTAACTTGCTTACTTGTGTTTGCATAATTTTAATTAAGTATAATACTTCATATTAATATTAGACATTAATATATATGCATTAAGTATATATTCAGCAATATACATTAAGTATAATGATGAAAACCTAGACCTAGGACTTGTCTGAGACCTAGACAAGTGATTTCATGTCTTCGTAATATATATTATGCATATATATTGTTAAAATCTTGACTGGTTTATGATGTAACAGTGCAGCACCTGGAAGATGGCATTTGACAAAKATAGAGATTTAGTCCTGGAGAAATAATGGTGCTAACAATAATTGAGAGCTTGAAAATGGCTTCTTGCCCTCAAATACCACATATTGGACTACTAAATCAAAAAAAAAAAAAAATGAAAACGAACTTAATTGTATTAGAAGACAATCAAAGCTAACATGCCAAGGGGGCTGGAAGAGACTGTCTATATCATCAATTAATTAACCTCTAGATAATATGCCTGAGGCCCAAATGCACTGAAACTAGTCTAAACANTTTAAGGAGTTTCTCCTGAATTAGGTTTTAATACTACTCTCACATGCCCTGTAATTGTATCTCTCTCTTCCTGTATTTTCTACCTTGACCCCTTTTCTAGGGAGATATATCTACCTCCATTTTCCAGTCCCTTACTCTATACCTAACTTCAGTGGATCTATAGACTTTAACTTGGTTAACATTGACTAACAACTAATATCCACTTACAGGAAACAAACATACCATATATATGTTTCTGTGACTGGTATATTTCACTTAGTATGATTTTTTTTATCTAGGCCTATCCATTTACCTGTGAATTTCATGACTGCATTTTTAAAAAGACTGAGCAATCCTCCTTTGTCTAAATGTAGCACATTTTTGTCACTCACTCTTCATTTCTAAACTGATGATTTTCATTCAAAGCTACCAAGATGTTTCCTCACATTATAACTTCTCTGATTTCTCAATTGAAGAGTCTTATAACCCTTGTTCTTCTGGACACTAGTCATTCTTCTGGTCAGTGCTTCTGTGTGATTTAAGATTTTCTTCATTAGTGGATACAAGTTGAAATCTTCTGAAAGGAAGGAACCCCAATTAGAAAAAAATGTCTCCACCAAATCTGGATAAAGGCAGGCCTACAGGGAGTTTTCTTTAGTGAATTCATTTCTTTTTCTTCATTTGCTTTTGTCTTTTTATATTTACACTTTACTTCCATATTGCTGACTCCTACCAGTCCACACTTCCCATAGTCCCTCCCTCCATGTTTCGATCCCTTTTCCTCTGAAAGGGAGGAGGCATTCCCCTAGGTATCCTCCAACCCTGGCACAGCAAGTCTCTGCAGGGCTAAGAGCATCCTTTTCCATTAAGACCAGACAAAGCAAACCAGCTAGAACATATTCCACAGACAGATGACAGCTTTAGCTACAGCACATGCTTCAGTTGTTGTGGACCCACATGGAGAATGAACTACACATCTGCTTCATAGTTCCCGGGACCTTGGTCCAGCCCGTGTATGCTCTTCGGTTGGCACTTCATTTTTTGAGAGCTTGCAAATTTCCAGATTAGTTGACTCAATTGTTCTTTCTTTAGAGTTCCTATCCTCTTTGGAGCCCTCGATTCTTCCCCCAACTCTTCTATAAGAGTCCCAAGCTCCATGCACTGTTTGGCTGTGGGTCTTGACATCCATCTGAGTTAGCTGTTGGGTAGATCCTCTCAGGGGACAGCCATACTAAGCTACTGTCTGCAAGTGTAACAGATATTCAATAGTAGTGTCGAGAATTAGTCTTTGCACATGGTATGCATCTCTAGTTGGGCAGGTTATCGTTTACTGAGCAAAACTCTCAATCANATAGAGATTTAGTCCTGGAGAAATAATGGTGCTAACAATAATTGAGAGCTTGAAAATGGCTTCTTGCCCTCAAATACCACATATTGGACTACTAAATCAAAAAAAAAAAAAAATGAAAACGAACTTAATTGTATTAGAAGACAATCAAAGCTAACATGCCAAGGGGGCTGGAAGAGACTGTCTATATCATCAATTAATTAACCTCTAGATAATATGCCTGAGGCCCAAATGCACTGAAACTAGTCTAAACAMCTTTTTCTATATGTGTGGCTCAATATATTTTGGAAGAGGAGAATTAGTTGAATATTTCCACTGCAGCACACACTGTTATCATCTCATCATGTTGTCAAAGACAATACCTCTCACCACCCATATAAGGATGGTTCTGATGCCACTGCAGACAAACTCTCACTTTTGGGCTTCACCAAATGACGTCATAAGATAACATCTTGCATTTGGCTTCTTTTGCTGACAATTACTCCTGTGTTATTCAACTCTGTTACTGCATATTGTGACTCTCATCCTGCTACTCTTTGCTGTTTAAATTTTTGTTAGGTGAAAATGAACATTATTCATYCTTTTACTTCTGGCTTTTTACTACTATTAGTATTTATTATTATTATTATTATTATTATTCTATTACAAGTAATAGAATACTTGATGAGGATGAATTTGTCAATTTGTGAATTTTCACATGTTTTATTTTGAAACTCCCCTTTTATTGTTACATAGTAGAGTATTATTTCTAAGTTAAGAAGTATGAACTCATTCAGTTTTACTAGATAGTGACAGTTATTTGAAATATTTGTCTTCATACCAGCTAGGTAAGAATTCTATTTGAAAGACTCATCTATGAATACAGAGGAATATTATTAGGAATAATTTATTGCTATTTTTTGTTTTCTTTTGCCTTGTTTTTAGAACAATATATTAGTATTGTTCTAGGTTTTACCCTTGGTCCCTTGGCTATCTATTTTCAGGGTTTTGGTCCATTAAGCACTGTAAGTATAAGAAATGTCTTCCATCTCCTGGAATGGGTCTTCAGTCAAGTCAGATATTGGCTAGTTATTCCAACAAGTTTTGTACCACCATTGCACTAATATATCTTGCAGTTAAGACACCAGTGTAGATCAAAGGTTTCATAGTTTGCTTTGTGTTTGCATTTCTCCATTTCTTTTTGATAGCCTTTAGAGTTCTTCTTATACCAAAGACACTAGAATGTAGGGGTTAAGGTTCTATGTAGACAGCAGCTCAACTACTCCATATTCAGCATGTTGTCTTCCAAAACGGAGGGAAGCAAGTTATAGACTTGRCAATAGGAATGGCCATTAGAAATTCCCATGCTGCCCCTTTGGACAACAACTCAATTAGATCTAACCCAATCTCAATATGGGAAGTTTTACTTCATAAAAAAAANAAGGCCATCCAGAGATTGCGCCATCTGGGGATCCCATCCAGTTACCAAACCTAGACACTACTGAGGATGTCAACAAGTGTTTGTTGACCAAAGCCTGATATATAGCTATCTCCTGAGAGGCTGTGCCAGTGCTTGACAAGGAGGGGGATGTTCTCAGCCAACCACTGGACTGAGGACAGAGTCCTCTATGGAGGAACTAGAGAAAGGACCCAAGGAGCTGAAGGAATTTGCTGCCCCATAGGAGAAATAACAACATTAAACAACCAGTACCCCAGAGCTCCCAGGGACTAAACCACCAACCAAAGACTGCACATGGAGCGACCCATGGCTCCAGTCACATATATAGCAGAAGATGGACTTGTCGGTCATCAATGAGAGGAGAGGTCTTTGGTCCTGTGAAAGTTCGATGCCCTACTAAAGGAATGCCAGGACAGGAAGTGGGAGTGAGTGGGTTAGTGAGCACTAAGTGGGTTAGTGGGAGATGGTTTGGGATAGGGTTTTTTGGAGGGGAAATAAGGAAAGGGGATAACATTTGAAATGTAATTAAAGAACATATCTAATTTAAAAGAAAAAGAAAAAGAGATCCAGTTTACACAGGTTTCCCTCTGACCTTCACATTTGGGCTATCACATGCTCATGCCCACAAGTGTGAATTCTATGACATTCTTAGTGATATTATTGTTCGTATGTGTTTTCTGCTTAATGATGATGCCCCTTATTAAGATGAAAGCTCCCAACATGTGTATGTCTGCTACTGCCTATGTAATTTCAAGAATAGGAAGACAGAAGCGAGCCACTGATGCTAGAGTATGTCCTTCCTGTAGTGAGGCATCTAAGTTTTGCAACCTTACCTACTCCAAACCATGCAGAAAGTCTCAGCTCATGTATCGAAGATAAAATGCAGAGGTTAGAGTCCGAGGGTATAGGCCAGTGAAAAGAGATGTCCAAACATTAAGAAAACTGACTATAACCATTGTTTGAGTACAGGTTTAGCTTTATGTGATATACAGTTTCCTCTACACAACTTTTGTAAACAAGATAATAAATTCAGTTACAAATCTATCCTTGTAAATTATGTGCCTTGCTACTATCAAACAGCAAAGAAATAAAATATCTGCAGAATAATTTTGTGTGTGTGTGTGTGTGTGTGTGTGTGTGTGTGTGTGTGTGTAAATGTTGCTATCTTTGATTAATTTCCTTAGTCCAGCATTTCTCAGCTTGTGACTTGTGACCGCTTTGGGGGTCAACCAACCCTTTCATACATGTTGCATATCACATACCCTGCATATCAGATAATTATATTTTGATTCAAAACAGTGACAAAATTACACTTATGAAGTTAAACCAAAATTATTTTATGGTTGTGGGTCACAATAACATGAGGTTCACAGCATTAAGAAGGTTGAAAACCAACTGCTTTAGTCACTGAGATTTCTAAGGAGAATAATGGTATTACCACTTCTCTAAATGCCCACCCTTACCATAGCTTCACAGATCACTTCAACAGAAAGCCACCATAAACTAGGACTTTTCAAAATCCATGATTTATATAGCCTTAACGACCTTGCAAGATCATGCACTGTCTAGTTACAACACAGAATATTTTCTCAGGGCAGACTATATTTATGATAATGATGTGCTTATTGGGATATCCAATGAATCCAGATGATTAACTTTTCTACTATAGCAGAAAGCGCTTTTGAATAGATGCTGTTGACAGCCAACGGAAAATAGCAAAATTCAACTTTTTCAGATGCTCTCATTAAAACTGTGCCGACTCCAACAAGCTTGCTGCAGCTGCTGCTGCTGCCATGCTTACTGTCAAGTGCACTGGATTTCAATTTGTCTTACAGTGAATAGAGTTTCAGCATCTTCGTGTTTATAATAAACAACTTTCAATACGTTCCACACTTGGGGAATTGTCCTTGTTCTTTGAGCCAGAAATACTATGCTTCTTGGCAGTCTTCTAGCCCCTGGGATTTTAGTTAAATAAGAAGTAGTTTGAAAGAATACAGTATTCTGGTATGAGAAATCCAAAGAATTTAAATGACTTGCCTGTGTTAGATGCCTTTTTGGGAAAAGCACAAAGAATATAAATTTGATTTTTGCATTTTAAGCACTTACTCGCACATACACATAGGGACATAGACACTCAGCTTGCTATACAATAATTTATCAACATAATAGTTAACAATTTCACTGAAACTAACCCTGCATTTATATTCTGAGGATGCTTTATTTGACTGAATCTTAGACATCATGCTGCTTATGAGGACAGTATAAAGTTGCTGTTGTCAGTGGGAAAATCGGTCAATATATAATGGTAGCAGAAAGTTTACTCTGGGAACCGATTTTGATTTGAAACCTTTCAGGAAAAAATGCAAGAATGAATAGAATATTCTTTCTTATTTGAAAGCATCTATCATAAACCATAGAAAATACAGGCTTACCTATGAAGGGAGAAATATTTATAAATTATTTTGGTTGCAACTTTTTTTAAAGGAGGTAAAGACATGAAAGGTCAAAGTAGATTAAATATTTGTCTTGGTTATGTTGGTTAAGTGGACAAGAACATGGAGACCAGTGTACAGGCTTAATCTTAGCTACTGAATGTATGTTGTTAATTGAGGTAAGAAGATCTAGCCTGAAAGTAGAACGTGCCAACCCTGGAGCCTTAAACAGAGAAGTCAGGATGAACACAAGTATGCATCATTCACTCATTCCTCACTATAGAAACAATGTGACCAGCAGACTGAAGACCCCAACTGCACGTCTTACTCTCCATGATGGGACTGTAAAGTCCTGGATCTCTGAGCCATAATAAGGCCCTTCCTCTTATGTTGCTTGGACTGGATATTTTGTCAAAGCAATAATAAAAATAACAAATGATATTATTTCCTCAAATATGCAATACAGATTCCTTTTAATGATTTGATGATTTACTTATTTAATATCCAAAGAGTTTCTTTTGTNTCTGTAGACCAGGCTGGCCTCGAACTCAGAAATTCACCTGCCTCTGCCTCCCAAGTGCTGGGATTAAAGGCGTGCACCACCACTGCCGGCACACTTAGTGATTAATGGGAAGAACCCAGCTCAGTGTGGGTAGTGCCACACCTGGATTCTTTGTCCTGGGTTCTATAAGAAATCAGTTTGAGTAAGCCAGAATAAAGGATGGTAACTAGCACCCCTCCATGGCCTCCGCATCAGCTCTTGCACCCAGGAACCTTTCCTATTTGATTTACTGTCCTGACTTCTTTCATTGAAGAACAGTAATCAAACAGAATATATAAGCCAGATAAATCATTTCCATCCCGATTTCTCTTGATCATGATGTTTCATCACAGCAATAATGACCCTAGATAAGACAGAATTTATAGGTTTTGTTCTGTTGTTTTAACTCAAGTCAGTCTTTGAAAAACATTTGCAGTGGCTTATTATGATGTTCTACTCACTTTAAGACCTGAACTTCCTTCCTAGACTCTAAATATACAAACTTGAAGGTACATGGTATTGGTCCAAAGCTCACTGATGGAAAAGTTTCAGTTYGTTCTGGCTAACCATCTAAATGATGGTTAATATCATTGTTTTCAGGCCATGTTTGATTTTCCATTTTTTATCTACCTATTTGCTTACATTCTTATGCTTTTTTCTCAATTCCTTTGACTCTGGTAGAATTTTAATTGCCTTAAAATTGCCATATGTAATGATTTTTATTTTTTAAATTTTCTGTTGTTTGTGGATCAAGAATCACTTCCTGATTTTTCAGCTACTTAGTTATTTTTCTATTTTCTTTCATATTTGACATTTCACAGCTTACAGGATTTGAAGGACAGTAATGTCTTCTAAGTATCTCTTGTATTTTATATGATGCTGTGAGGTTACAGAAAAAGAGTCTGATCTTTTCAGTGTGTATTTTTAACCTTTGCTATTTTTAAAAATCCTAGAGATAAATATAGTCTTCAGATTAGGTGAAATTTGGCTCCACTGCTATGGCAAAGTACTACAAGGTACTTGAAATGATTTGAACAGCATTAGTAGATTTTCTCTCTTCTAAATACACTCAGTCCAAAGAAACTATAGCAATTTTGTGTTGCTATTGGTGGTCATGTTTTCCTTGACCTCATGTGATTTCTTTTATAAGTACTCTGTCCAGAATTCAGGAAAAGAACTGATCAGAGTTTTATTCCATAGTTTACTTTCCTCCTCGAACTCCCCAAACTCTGGACTGTCTCCACAATTCAGGAGCTTTCTTAAAACATTTAGCTTGCAATATGTGTGTTAAAATAAAAATAATTACCTATGACACTGAATAATATAATGATTTCCCCAACTGTGCCTTGAAATGACAGTTAAAGAAATAGTTCTTTTCAACATTCTAATCATGTTTTCATAGAATAATTATGCAGGCAACTGTAATGTTACCTCTAGATCTTATGCCCGCACCCTCCACACGTACAAAGAACTTTGTCTATACAGATGCTATGACTCTGAGAATAGCTGTGGCTACTGCTGATGACTTTTCAAAGCCGGAGCCTATTTCTTTGATTTAGACAACTTGGATTTGTTTGTTCGTTGATTGTTTGGCCCACTAAAAAGACTTCTTGTGATTATATCAGTGACTTTAAATTATTTGCTCCATATTTTACTGATCTGGCAATGAATAGCACTTACGCTCTGTGATAACATAAATAATTCCTTTGCTCTACTGCTGTTTCTTCAACTCTCTCCCCCAAACTGTGTTTCTCCAACACATCTCAAAATATGTCTCAGAGAATCTGTACCCATATTCCTCTCCATCACTTAAATTACTGCACTTTGGAGGTTTATATCTTCCCATTCTCCTCCTTTATTTTGTTCTTTCATTCTAAGCCAGTAATCTCGGAAATCCTGGCGATGGAAAACCTAGGAAAGAAAACAGGAACTCCAGACATAAGCATCACCAACATAATACAACAGATGGAATAGAAAATCTCAGGCATACATTATATGATAGAAGAAATCAATGCTTCAGTCAAAGAAAATGAAAAGTACATGCCATAAAATATCCAGGATATTTTTGACACCATGATATCACCAAACCTAAGAATAATAGGAATACAGAAAGAAGAAGATCCCCTGCTCAAAGGACCAGAAGACATCTTCAACAAAATCACAGAATAAAACTTCTCTAAACAAACAAAACCCCAAAAAGATGAGGATAAATGTACAAGAACTTTCAGTACACCAAACAGATTGGATCAGAATAGAAAATGCTCCTTCCACATATAAAGTGAGACTTATCAGAATTATATACAACTTCCCAACAGGAACTCTAAAAGCTAGAAAGTCATGGGCAGTTGTCTTGCATAACCTAAAAGACCACAGGTGTCAGCTCAAACTATGATACATAGCAAAACTTTCAATCATCATAGATGGAAAAATCAAGATATTCCATGATGAAACCAAATTTTTTTCCAATAATTTTTTTTGGATATATTCTTTATTTACATTTCATTTCCCTTTTTCCTGGTTTCCCCNACTCCAGTTGAGACTCCTTGCAGTGGGGAATATGGATCTTGATGTGTCCAATTCCCATAGCCAGGAATGACTCACAGTAGAGGAGCAAGAATAGTAACCCACTCATGAAATCATTAGGGACCCAAAATATCTCCTCCCTACAAGCTGCATAGGAACAAAGATAAAGCAGACACTGAGGGGATGGCCCCAAGTTGAGACCCATCTCATGCGCAAGATCCAGTCTTTGACAATATTAATGATACTGTGGAGAGGATACACCTAGTACTGTAGTGACCTTATGTACCAGGAAGGAGGCAAGGGGGGGTGCAGTATGAGTGAGGATAAGGAGGGAGAAAGATCTGGGAGGAGAGGAGGGGCTAATGTTGGAATGTAACATGAATAAGTAAATTAATTAAAAATAAGACAATTAGTTGCTTATGTAAAAGGAGCCACTTATTTATGCTGTTTTTATATGCTTTTATCTGCATGTGTGTTAGTGCACTCTCTATGGGCAGTAGCTGCAAAAACCAGAAGAGGGAGATGGTTCCCTTAAAATGGGAGTTCTAAATGAGAGCAGTCACGTGGGTTCTGAGAATCAAACCCGAGTTGTCTGGAAGAGCAGCCAGTGCTCTTAATCACTGAGCCATCTCTCTAGTCTAATATATGATGATTTTAAATATGGGTGCCCCAAGGACTAGCTAAGGACAAAAAGTAGCACAGAATAAAGWGKTGGGAGAGAGTGAGCAAGCAGTTTACCCATGTTTCTCTCCCTTTTCACACTTATAAGCGTGGACTTTCACATTAACTAAAATCACTTTAATTTCTGTTTTGCATACTTGGACCTAGAGGCTAAGAACTAAGAAGAAAAAAATCTTGAAAGGGTAGAGATGATAAAATATTTTTTCTTGTATCTTATAATCTAAGATTATTTGGATTCCAGTAACCTGAATCTTTAAGAACTGAAGATCAATGCTGGGAACCCAGTTAATGTTATTAAAAGACAAGTTGGCAAAATTTATATGATGATCATATGTTAAAAGCTGGGTTTTTCTGAGCTTATGTAATGCACCATCCCTCATAAAGTCTCCTCTTAATGTTGTAAGGATTCAGCCTTTGCTTTTCCATACTCCAACAGACAATTAGTTTTAATTCTCCAAGACATAGAAGCCAAAAACAAGCCAGTAGTCCAAATGGAAAGAATGACCTGAATACTAAGGAGCTGGAGGGCACAAAGCCTGCTGATGAGAGTGAGAAGATTCAAGACAGAATATGAGGTGGAAAGGATGGAAGTAAGAAACATCATTAGCATTGCTTCCTAGATGTTAAATCTAAGTTAAAGGAAATAGACTAGGGAGCTAACAAAAATCCCTGTTCAATTTATACACTGTAATCTTATATACAAATGACCTATAACACCCAAAGCCATAGACTATTCTTTGTCTTATATTAACTTAGGCTAYAATGTATATTAACATATTCTACAAAGTAACAGGCTATTAAAACTGTGTCATGAGGARTGGAGCATTGTTTGTGTTCCTTTTATTGCCTTTACTTTTGAAAATTACATGCATGTATATAATGAAAAATGTTGCCTATGTCCTTAACCCTCTCCAAATTGTCTTTATTTCCTAGGCATGATCTTTACCAACGGAGGATGTTTCATTTTTTTCTGTTTTTCTTTTTTTGTATAATGTGATAAATCAATGTGTTACCTACATGTGAAAATGTATGTGGCTATCAATTGCATCATGGAAAATATATCAGTGGACCTATTTTTCACTCAAGAATGTTGTCTTTCTCTAAGCGTCATTCTCTCATAAATAGCTCTTCAATAGGGGGTTGAACATGGAGATCACCTACTGCATCTTTGCTGGGATTTTGCCTATCTTGATTTTACTGGTAACTGTGACTGCTGTGAGTTATTACCTCAATGGTCATGTCTTGTTCAGAAGACATCATGTCCAAGAACTCTTATATATCCTTCAACTGATTTTTTNAATAATATACCTATTATGTCCTAAATATGGTTGAATAGAATTAGATTAATTTGAGCATATGAGCCAAGTCCTGTTTCAGAAAATATCAAATATCTAGGAGGATTAGGGAATGAAAATTTACAAAGATTGTGTCAGTGAAATATTTCATTAGGTAAATGTATTTATYCCAAGCCTGATTCCAGAACCCACATGGGAGAAAAAACTGAAGAACACAAATTTTTACCTAACATACCTACAAAACTGCATATGCATGCACACATGCGTATRTGTGTYCCYCCCACACACAAAGGCACACACTTTTAGCTGTTTAACTAAATTGTTAACGGATTTGAAAATTATGTTTTGTTAATGAGGTTGAGAATGCCAAAATGTTTCGCATTTAATGCTTTGTCCCAAAGGAATGCTACGACATCATGATGAGAAAAAAGCAGGGAGTTCCTTTAAGTGTTTCACACACTGCTGTAAAATTGGCTATTCTGGAAGGCAGAAAGAGCTGTAGTTAAGCTTAGTCAGGTTTAATAGAATGGGGAACTTCAAGGTAGTGACAGGCTGATGCCACATCAGGCATCATTTCTTATGAATGCCCAACCAGTGAAAATAAGAACACATACAATAAGCTGTGGTTAGCATAGCTGACTGAGAGGAMCACTGACGGTCTTTGGCTTCATTATGAAGCCTTTTCTATATTATTAGTCTTTCAGAAACGTCTGTTCTTTTCATGCACCCGAGGCTGTAATATAATCAAAACAGTATTTTAGAACAAATTTTGAACCACTTAAAGAATTATCTTCTTCCATTATTCCATTTTAACACTTAAGTAATATCCCTTCTTATCAAATTTGATCTAAGATATGCTGTGAAATACTGGCCGTATCTCAATCTAAAAACAGAATTTTTCTTCATATTCCACTCGCTAGTAAAACTCTAAGTTCCTAGCAACGCAGCGGTGGCACCTACCTTTAGTCTAACAGTCAGGAAGTAGAGGCAGGCAGACCTCTGCAATGGAGGGCAGCCAGGTCTACAGAGTACATTCCATAAAAGCCAAAACTGCACAGAGAACCAGTTTCAAACAAACAAACCAACAACTACAAAAATGCCTTCAAATTTCTTACTTTGTTTCCTATGCTGTCTCCTGAGATATCCTTGTCTACATTAACAGCCACAGACCAATTGCATTTCTTTTGAAATAGTAACATCACATGATAACACCATTACTACTGGGAATCCATAAATTATAGCTGAGCTTCAGGTCACTAATGTAGTTGAATACCAGAGTTCCGTCAGGGACCAAATGGTCTACCACAACCAGAAGCTGAAGAAAGTCAGTTCTGAATGTGCTGTATGGAAAGACGTCTGTAGCTGCTTTCTATCAAGAAACATCTTCCTAAGAGAGGACTCTGGTGAAGCAGTTTTCAGTCTTATTTAACCTTGATTTTTTCCTTGACAAATGAAAGACAGAGCAATTAGTAAAGTTGGAAGAAGAGAGACAGAAGAGAAAATGAGAAAATCATCTTTATTCCCAGTGCTCATATATCTGTCCACAAATCAAGTATGATGCAGTATAAAAGGCATCACAGAAGTGAGATACTTCATTGAATCGATGTTTTAGAATGTAAAAACTAATTGTTATCACAAAGTTGATCTTAATTACTAAAATGTTATCATTCTTATTAAAAACATGAATAGACATTTCTAGATAAAGATTAACTCATTAACAAGTTTGTCATTAGTAATATCAAATATATAGTGTATTAATTGATGGAAAATCATGTAGTAGATGAAACCCTTGGATTTGTAATAGCCTACTTTTTGGTTGAATAAATAAAAGGTCAAATGGCAAATTATAAATGAGTAGTATAAAAAGATTTGTAGCTAAAAAATGAAAAAAATTTAAAAACCAGGAGGATCATAAAAACATAACTGAAAGTATGAAAATGTAGAAACAAACATCTAGAAGTTCCTAAAGGAAAAATATTTTTGTATGAATATCTTAATGTATCAATTTGTTAGACAAATTGATTTGGTATACCTGATCCTGGTGACTTTAGAGACAGATTGTAGGTTCCATATTTTTTTCCAAGTATTGATCCTATTGTGATATGGTTCCCATAGAAAAATGACTGTGTGTGATGAAAAGATGCTGGCTTTGAGATTTCCTAAAGGAGAAATATTGATAAGTCCAGAAACACATATTCTTATTGATAGTACAATTTTGTAAGCAGTCCTCCATGAAAAACAAATGTCTGTCTATATCCTGCTAGCATATCCCATGGTTAGAAGGACATATAACTGGGGGATTGTATTGTTAAATTAAATAGATATTGGTTACTAAGTCTTTGTATATGATAATAAGCCTGAGATTAAGAAATTATGGATGAGTCTTTTGAACTAATGAAATAAAATAGTTTATTTCAAAATAGAAAATTATCAGAAAACAAAAAATTAATCAGAAACAATGTGCTTCAAATATATGAACAATATGACATTAGAGACAATCTAAGATGTTATGGAAAAATTCATTTGATATTCAACATATAAATTTAATAGTTATCTATTTTTTTCTTTTTAAACTTGTCTGTTGTTAGACAAGTTTAGGGTTTGCTAAAATAGAAGATATCCAGATATTGCAGAGAGAATTCGATGAACATTAATTTTTTTAAACAGCTTTAAAATATAAAGATGAACATCCACATGATAAGCTAAATCCCATAGACCTACTTGCACTTTGTTCTTATGCTCTTTGGATTTTAGCAATTAAGTTAATCCAGTATGTTCAGCAGTTAGGGCATTGTGATCTTTACTTGTGCCATGTGCTAGTTGGAGGCTGTTCTTTGAATGTCCATATACCTACCCACCTACCCTGCCCAAAGTAGACTTTGTGACTAAATTATGACAACAAGGAATTATCTAGAGTATCAAGGGTTATGGACAAGTAAACAACCACACTAAACCATACCTAACATCTCCTTTTTATTAATTTTTACATGCTTTTGAAAGTATTGAGTTCAGATGATTTTTAATAAAAGTTATTACAATCAAATCTCCCATCTTCATTTAGAATTTTAACTGAGTTACTTTACCACCTAATATGAAACAGCATGCAGGAATAAATGCATTGTACTCTAGATTTGTTTTGCATAATCTCAATACATTAGTATAACTACTTTAGTTACAGTTTATAAGTAATGGACTAGCAGAAGGATGCTAGAGTGGTGAGGTGGGAGTGGAAGGGGGAGGGTGAGGAGCACCCTCTTAGAGGCAAAGGGGAGGGGAGAGGGGATGAGGCAGTTGGGAAAGGACACCAGGAAGGAGGACAATATTTGAAATGTAAATATATAAGATAACCAATGAAAAGRAAAATAGGACAATTTCAGGTCACATTTAACATTTTTTCCAAGAGAAAATTATTCCTAGAATTTTACCACTTGTTCTACGGGGTTATTCCCACTAGGAAGAGAAGTCAGCATTAAGCAGTGATCAGTTCATCAATATGCTTTTTGTCCATTCTCAAGAAATAAGATATGAAATACACTAACTTAAGAGTACCCTAGATTTATATTTTTAGTGCTACAATCAAATGCTTATTGCTTTTWAACACCTTTTGTTTATTTTTCAGAACCAATTTCCTTCAATATAATAGATTTAATACACCTATATAGACATAGCTATATATGTATATATGTAATATATGTAATATA
>BDUI01005973.1:18719-32741 GCA_002335545.1 Apodemus speciosus
CCCAAGACACATTTCACATATCAAATGATGCCCAAGGAGGAGGAAGAACAAAGTATGGATACTCTGGTCCTTCTTAGAATGGGGAACAAAATACCCACAGAAGGAGATATAGAGACAAAGGGTGGAGCAGAGTGTGAGGGAAAGACCATCCAGACACTACCCCACCTAGGGATCCATCCCATATACAGTTACAAAACACAGACACTATTATTGATGCCCACAAGTGTTTGCTGACCGGAGTCGGATATAGCTGTCACCTGGGAGGCTCTGCTATTGCATGACAAATACAGAGGGGGACACTCTCAGTCAGGCATTGAACTGATAAAGGGTCCCCAATGGAGGAGCTAGAGAAAGGATCCAAGGAGCCGAAGGGGTTTGCAGTACCATAGGAGGAACAACAGTATGAGTCACCCAGTACTCCCAGAGCTCCCAGGGACAAAACCATCAACTAGAYAGTGCACATGGAGTTACCCATGGCTCTGGACACATAGGCAGCAGAGGATCGCCTTGTTGGACATCAAAGGGAGGAGAGGCCCTTGGTCCTGGAAAGACATGATGCCACAGTGTAGAGGAATACCAGGACAGGGAAGCAGGGGCGGGGTGAGGGGGCGGGGAGGTTGATTGGGGAACCGGGGGAAAGGAGATGGCTTATGGGATTTTTTTGGGGGGGGGACCAGGAAAGGGGGCAACATTTGAAATGTAAATAAAGAATATATCTAATAAAAAAAGAAAGAAAAGAAAAAGAAAGAACTAAAAAGAAGGCAATGGAATGCTCAGCCCCTCAAGGGGTTTCGAATCTGTGACATCGAAGGACTATGTATGGTCTTGAGAGGGGGAACTCAAAAGGCTCTTGGTGCTGACCCGCTGTGGAACTGAAATAAGGTATAGGCCTGAGGAAAGAGCCCTCGACATCCTTGGGAGAAACTGGAATGTCTGGATGGGTATCTAGAATGGAAGACCTGGGTTGCAGGACTGCCATCTAGTGCTGGCTTGCTAGACCATGCTCAAGAGAGATTATAGGCGGGGTGCCCCGTCAGGTCACATGACTTGTAATGGACACTCCCCTAACTCCTCTATCTGTGCCCTCAGAGGCTGCAGAGATAATGCGGGACATTGGCACTGCCATCCAGTTCTTGCACAGCCAGAACATTGCCCACCGAGATGTCAAGGTGAGCTGACCAAACTGAGCCTGGGGGACAAGGAAGGAGTTCCTCAGTCGCAGCCCCTGCTGCCCTCCCCACACCCCCCCACTCGGCACTCAGTGAACTGGGGCTAAATTCCTCACCTCAGCTTCTCAGCTCAGGCTGCTCTTCTCTCCTCCCATGGCACAACATGCTCATTCTGCTCTCGCCAGACGGACGTCCTTGTTGTCTTCAAACACTGGGCAATCCCAATAGTAATGAGAGTGACTGCCTACTTCCAGCCAGTGGGCCCCAACAAGCATCTCTTGGTCCTCACCTGGCTCTATGGGATAGGGGCCATTTACCCATTTCATAGACAAGCGAACTGAGGCTCTTGGAGAAATGAACTGTCTTGCCTTAGGCTGTGAAGTTACTGCTTTAGGTTTCCATCATTTTCTCTCTTGCTCAGTGAGAAGTTTTATGACCCTCTGTCTACGAGCCAGACCTTAGAGAGGGGCTGCTTTATAGCATCAGGTCTTCTGTGAAGCTAGAGATATAAACAAATTTGGCCACCAGATAGCAGCGTTTAAATAGAACAAAGCCATTTGCTGGCTATTTGAGGAAGGAATGAACCAGGGMGGAYCCGGGGCTAGGTCTGCATGCCTTTCCGGTGGATGAACTTGAAAGATAGGAAACAAACTGCTCCAAAATTTCCTTCCTTGGAAAACTGAGGTCTCCTGGGCAGCCCTACGCACATGTAACCATATGCATGCACACACATAGGCACTTGTGTGCGCGCCACTGTTAGCTCAGAATCTGTTTGTTCCTCCTTGCCTGTATGCACGAGGCTTATTTCCTCCTAAGCCCGGACCTAGGAGAGCAGAGAGCCTAGCTGACACGCCTCTCTGGCTGAGGGCTGCCAGCCCATGCAGTTACCCTTTGATTCAGACTACACACGCAGCCAAAGCAGACCCACCCTCTAAATCCGTGCTTTGTTTTAGCCCCCCCACCCCATCCTCCGAGTTCTCTTCTTCCTATGGGAAGAGAAACCTTCTTMKAGCGGAGTATGCTGAACCGCTTCTCTGTTTATTCCAATCCAAGGTCAGGTCRTCTCCCTCAGAACCTACAAAACAGCTCCCGCTGCATCCAAACTGGAGCACTRTTCTTCCRCCCAAGWTTGCTTGGGTGTCATCCCTCCTGCTCTTTGGCRTGGACCTAGGTCCTACCTGTTCGCTGAAAGCCAGCTTTCAGGGCTGCCTCCTCCCTGGAACCCTGCTGGCTGTCCCCATCTGCCAGCTCCATCTGTGCTTTGCAGCTAGGAAGATTTCTTCTGTGTAGCTCCTGGGGTCTGAGTTGGGGGCACGTGCTTCCCTGAGCAACCTCGAGAGGGCCTGGCCTGCTGATGCTTTGTGGGCTTCCTTCTGGGCTTGGTGATAGTGGCTCACGAGCTGTCTGCTTTCTACCCCAGCACCTTTCTGGCAGTTCATGGTATTCCCACCAACTCAGGAACAGAAGTTTCTGCCTAGGGGCTTTCTATGGCCCCTGGTCATTCATGGTCTTGGCTGAGCACCTGCCTCACTTTTCTCTCTGTGAATGAAGGTATCAGTTCCACGTTGTGTAGTGATCGGGGTCCAGAGCTTTTCATAAAACCGAGCTGGCTCATCGTATATTGGGATGGAGGCACGGGAATCTGGAGGAGGGGACTCTGTGGACTCCTGGTACCTTCCTCTATACCAATGCTTTCTTTCTCTTCTGGATGCAGCCTGAAAACCTACTCTATACATCCAAGGAGAAGGATGCTGTACTTAAACTCACTGATTTTGGCTTTGCCAAGGAAACCACCCAAAATGCCCTCCAGACACCCTGTTACACTCCCTATTATGTGGGTGAGTCTTGTGCATGTGGCTTGTATCCCCCGTCTCTGTTTACTGCTGTAGAACAGGGTAGCCAGTGGGTTGTGGAAACCAAAGAGTTAAAGCCTGTTGAAGAGGGAGGAGGGAAGCACTCTTGTCTGCATGGAGGCGGGTGACGTGGGGGGGCCCGGAGGCTGCAAAAATATTCTTCCAAACTTCAGCTTCTGCTTTTGAAAATAGATCCAGGAAAATTCTGGCTGTGGCCTGTGAGTTGAATGACGTCACAGCAGCTCTAAATATATACGTGATAAAAGGCTGCCATCAGCTCGGGACGGAGCCCAGCCGCCCAGCCGCGGTGGTTTTTCTCCGGCTTTCATCTTCATATTCAGAAAGTGGGCAGGCCTTTTCTCCTACACTAGAGGGATACAGGGAACTAGTGAACTGCCTCGTGGGAAAGGGCCCCTTGATCCGGGAATTAGGTGGGGGCATCGCATACTCCCTTTTCCTGGGAAAGCTCTTGGCAACCTCCAATGTTACCTAAGGCTCCTGTAAGTGGTGCCCCTTTCCTGAGAGTCAGGCGATGATTGGAGCTTTTGCCCCCTTTGGGAGGGCAGCTAAGGGGCACAAAGCTTCAGAAATGGTCCCCCGTTTATCTGAGTGTACTCTGCAATACTTTCATGATAAGTCTGGCCTGCTGACCTCATTGCCCTGATTGGAAGACTGAGGCCGATGGGCGGGTATCCAAGCTGACCRGAACACGGAACCCTGTGATCTGGGCTGTGCGTTCCGGGCGATGAGAGACACAACGCAACAYGGCTGGCAGACTGAGATCTTCTTCAGTGGCGAGGCCTCTCCAAACTTGAGGCTGGCCTTCTCCCTTCCTCTCTCTTACCAAGTTGAGACTGACAGAGGGGCTGAGAGTAGCTAGGGGTTTGTCTGAAAGCAGCTTTTTTTTCCTTTCTGGTAGCTCTCTCTCCTCCCCCTACTTCACACACATGCTGCCTTCCCAGAAGGTGCCAGACGCCAGTCTGCTCTGTCCTATCTCCCAGCCTGGGTACCTGTTCCTCACCTTACCCAGGCTTAAGACTCCTTCCTAGTCCCCAAGGCCCTTGGGGCTGAGAGATCTCCTATGCCCTCTGCTCTGGTAGCTCCTGAGGTCCTGGGTCCAGAGAAGTATGACAAGTCGTGCGATATGTGGTCGCTGGGTGTCATCATGTACATCCTGTGAGTACCACTCCCCACCCCCACCTCGCCCCACCTCAGTCCTCCCCTTCTACCTTTCCATGAGCTATTTCAACTTCTCATTCCCTTTGTCCCTAGAAAGGGCTTTTTAAAAATTATTATTATGTGTCATCCCTTGGCCAGGTTGTCTTTTGTTTCTTATGCTATGAGACACAATCCTTGAAACTGCCTGCGGGCTTCCTCATGTCAAGGCTGAAGGCATTCCTGGGATGTGTTCAAGAGTCCACAGGGCTGGTGTTATTGCTATGGTGTCTGGCTGCCTGTCACCCTAGTGAAAAGGAGAGAATGGGTCTGTCTGACCCTTGTGTGCCCAACCCTTGTACCAAATGACTTCTTCTCTTTGCCAGTTTGTGTGGATTTCCACCCTTCTACTCCAACACTGGCCAGGCCATCTCTCCAGGAATGAAGAGAAGGATTCGCTTGGGCCAGTATGGCTTCCCTAAACCTGAATGGTCAGAAGTCTCTGAGGATGGTAAGTAAGCTTCTCTACCCAACCTGGCCCCTCCGACCTTCATTTTGGGAGATACCTTTTTTTGTTGTGTTTTATAAAATGGCAGTGTGAGGGGGTGCCTTGGTGGACCTGCCAAGGTGTCTCCTTCAACAATCAAGCCACGCAACAGGCCTAGTATAAAAGAGAGTTTATTTGAGACCTGGAGAAAGGGACAGAGGCAGAGAACGGGGTACAGAGAACAACAAAAGAGAGAGGAGAGAGGAAGAGAGAAAAGGGGGAAGAGGCTAGCTGGTGACAGAGAGGCTGGGGGGGGGGGAGGAAAGATGGAGAGAGAGAAACCATCTGAACAGAGTGAGGTTCGTACCTAGCAGGTAGCCGTTGCTAGGTAAATATTGAGTGGCACCTAGAGGAAATGCTAACGCCTTTGGCCGTCGAACTGACTTGTGTTCAAATCYTAGCTATTTGAACCTAGACAAGTCAACAACTTTTCAAAGTTTCAGTTTCTATATCTGTCAAGTGGGTTCACCATTTATCTCCCCAGCCAGGAGGCARAGGCAGGAGAATCTCTGTGAGTTCAAAGACAGCCAAGGGTACACAAAGAAACCACGTCTTCAAAAACAAACAAAAACAACAACATAAAAACCGATAAATCCTGCTTTCCCAGGACCCCTTCCTTGTTTTGTTCATGTTTTCCCTCCCAGGTAGCGCAAACAATCCTGCCTTGTATTATCTATCGTTGCTTAACAAATTATCCTGAGCACTTGGTGACCTTGAACGAGAAACAGTTGTTAGCTCACCGTTTCTGATCATGAAGAATGTAGGTGCACGTATAGCCCTGCCTGACAGAGCCGGTGACTCATGTGGGGGAGCAACTCACTGATCCCTCTTTTCTGGGTCCCCTAGCCAAGCAGCTAATCCGCCTGCTCCTGAAGACAGATCCCACGGAGAGGCTGACCATCATGCAGTTTATGAACCATCCTTGGATCAACGTGAGCATGGTCTTGACCTGGAGTAGGGCTGGCAGGATGGAAGGGGATAGCCCTGGAGGCCCGGGTGCAGAGTTGGTCTGGGACCTTGTACAGTGATGTATGGTCACACCCCACCTATGGCCTGGCTTTGCCACTGTCCCAGCCTGGCTCCTTCACCTCTCTCTGAGCCAGCATTTCCCCACCTGAGAATGGGAGCAGGCGATGTGACAGAGATAGCCTATGCTATACCACACAGTTCTAGTTAGTAATCCATGGGCTTGCGGTTCCTTCTAGCAATCAATGGTGGTCCCACAGACTCCACTCCACACAGCCCGAGTGCTACAGGAAGACAAAGACCACTGGGATGATGTCAAGGTGGGTAGACTCTGTCCCAGTCTCTCTACATTCCAGGATGGCATCTCCTCAGAATCTAGAGTTTAGCTCCTCCCCGGGGCCTGGAGATGTCAGTGACTGCTCTAGTGATCCAGCCAGAGAATACCACTGAGCACTGGGCTGGGCTGCTGCACTTTCCAATCTAGCATGATACTCTAGGTGGGTCAATCTTTGCTGAGGGGACTCTAGGCCCGGGACTCCATGAAAGGATTTGGGGTCCAAGCATTGGTTGTAAACTCTCTTATGACTAATAACATTCGAGATAGGAATTAGTGTTCTTTTAGACATAGTAAAGGTCAGATGGGCCTCTGTGAGATAGCATCGTAGAGCTCTAGGGCTCCAAGCTCCAGACCCTTGGAGATCCAGGGAAAAGTCATTGTCTTCAGGCCTCTAGTTTCTTCTATACACATGCCACTGGTTCAGTTCTCTGACCATGTAGGTGTGGTGTGGTGCAGGGACTCATTCTTTTCTTTTGCCTTTGTGAATAACTCAGTGTTCAAAACACACACACACACACACACACACACACACACACACACACACACACACACATCACATTGTAGAGAGGATTATGTGCCCAGGGCCAAGCACACAGTAGGTACTGGAGCAGTGCATGCTGATACTCCTGTTAGTGCTATAATTATTGAGGGGCTTCCCAGGCAGTTTTCAAGGTCAGTCTATACCTCTTCTTTTTCCCACGCTAATGGTCCTCAGGAAGAGATGACCAGTGCCCTGGCCACTATGCGGGTAGACTATGACCAGGTGAAGATCAAGGACCTGAAGACCTCTAACAACCGGCTCCTCAACAAGCGGAGGAAAAAGCAGGCGGGCAGCTCCTCAGCCTCACAAGGATGCAACAACCAGTAACACACGTGGTGCCTTGGAGGAGCCAGACTGACAGACTGACTGACAGACTGGAATGTCCCGAGGCTCTGGTCAGGAGGGGCTGGAGTCATTCTTATAACAAAAAGGATAATTTTGTTGTTTTATGTGTCACATTGAACTTGAGGATAAAGAGCTTGGCCCAAGAGTCCCAGCCTAAGTCCCAGGCTCTAGCAAGCTGCTGTCCTGAGGGACGGGACCCCTCTGCTACAGCTGGGGCAACTTTGCACCCCGGCTTGGCTGAAGGCCCAGCTCTGTTCTGCCTTAACATAGCCTTACTTCTAGGCCACTGGGAGTAGTGGCGGATCTACCCTTTTTCTATAAAGGATGTTTCCTGCTGTGTGGGCAGATGGGGCTGGCCTTGAGGAAGGTATTGGGCCATTGGTTGCTATGGTGACCAGAGGCCATGTTGCTGTCTGAGAATACTGAACAAAGGAGAAAGGAGGGACAATCCAGGGTCTACCTTCTTGGGGAGGTTTATCTCTCACTCCTGGCTCAGGCCTCTTTGGTCTGCCAGAGGCTGCAGAGTCCTGTTTTGCTTACTTTCCTGGGTGGTCCAGCCCTGCCTTACTGTTAGCAAGAGCCCATCCATGTAACACTCAGAGAGTCCTGGGGGAGTGGGGGGGGGCGGGGGGGGGAAGCATCCTCTCGTTACCCCCTGATCCAAAAGGTAACTTCTCATCTCAACTGAAGGTGTGGATATGTATGCTGGGGGTGGGTGTCCTTAACCTTTTTCCGTTTTGGAAACTTCACTGTGACAAAAGCTCCCATCTCTTCCTGCTCACCAGATCTCAGGTAGGACAGCCCGCCTCTGCTGATAGCGCGGGCTACCTTTGGGTTTACTTTTGTGAACGGGCGTGTTTGCTCCCCCGTTACCTTTTCCTGTACTCTGGATCAGACCTGGGTGGTGAGGGGCTGCCGAGCCATGCTTACAAGGTCTGGTCCTGGCTTTAGCCTGAGTCGGAGCAGAGAGGGTTTTCCTTGGCTGACCCCAGACTCAGCCAGCTCTGCCCTGTCCTGCCCAGGGTAGCATCCAGGTGCTGAGAGGTTGATTGGCGACCCAACAAGTGCCTGGCACCCAGCCTACTTCCTAGATCCTAGATCCTGGCCCTTCTCACTGGCTGGGAAACCTTAGATCTTATCGACTACAACAGTGCTGCTGGGTTTTATATTCAGATATTAATAAAAACATTTTCAATGATTCCTGGGTTTCTTTGTGTCTACCTAGTTGATCAGAAGTGCTCAAAGGACAGCTCAACACCCCCACTGGTGACTTTAGTCTGGCCGAAGAGAGTGCCTCTGGCCTGGTAAACACGCCAGGCGGACTCCAGCACCTCTGTCTCATTCATTGTAGAAAGGTCAGAAAGACGGAGGCACAGCAGCTGCCGCATGCCTMCAGCTCTGTGCCGCCCCTGAGCACTGTATGTGTGACACCCACCCCCGGCCCTGTGTGTGCCAGCGTCTGCCCACAGTGGCCACCCCCAGCTGCGTGCCAGCCTGCTGAAGGGCGGGCAGAGCGCCTGCTGCAGCGCGGAGCTATTTTCAGAAGCTGCCAGGTTTCATTTGGCAGTGAGAATATCGGGGCGGGGAGGGGTGGTATGCTGGAAGACTGTCTTTTCATTACTCTAGCAAGAGAGCACCCTCACCCCTTGGGAGCCCTGAGGGCAGCCTCGAGGGGCCCTCGYTGTGCGCATCTGGCTTAGGCAGGGCTCCCTCCTCCTCAGCTGCCCCTCTTCCCTCAGGGTGGGAGGAGGAGGGCTCAAGACGTTAGAAGGCACGCATTCCAGAGATATTCTGCTGCTTCCTAGCTTGGTGACCTTGGACAAGTCCCTCAGCTTTCCTGACTTCCAGTTCCTCAATTGAATGCTGCAGAGGAGGGTGCCCACCTCGTAGTGTCAGCTGAGGGATTGGGGTATCTATCGTTTGTGCAATACTCTTAAGAGAGTGCCTTGGTACAAGGTGCAAGCCTAGCCCGCTTTACCTACTTTGGCATTCCAATCCATTTGGACAGGGAGCACCTAGCGTGGTCTGAGGAGGAGGGAAGCACAGTCCAGGCCCACCTCTACCTCTGGGACTGTGCATTGGAAAGTCAGATCTTCCATACTGTGGGATTTCACTTCCAAGGACTTGCTTGTCAGTGTAGCAACATGTGGACTTTGGGGGCCTTTATTGCAGCTCTGGACTTCAAAGGAGGGCACTTAGTGACTTTGAGGGTCCCCAAGCACATATGGTTCAGGTCAATGTTCCTAGTGCGCTTTCTAAGGCTAGTGGACCGCTGGGCATGCAGGGAGATACAAATAGCACTTAAGGTATAGANCAGCTCTGTGCCGCCCCTGAGCACTGTATGTGTGACACCCACCCCCGGCCCTGTGTGTGCCAGCGTCTGCCCACAGTGGCCACCCCCAGCTGCGTGCCAGCCTGCTGAAGGGCGGGCAGAGCGCCTGCTGCAGCGCGGAGCTATTTTCAGAAGCTGCCAGGTTTCATTTGGCAGTGAGAATATCGGGGCGGGGAGGGGTGGTATGCTGGAAGACTGTCTTTTCATTACTCTAGCAAGAGAGCACCCTCACCCCTTGGGAGCCCTGAGGGCAGCCTCGAGGGGCCCTCGYTGTGCGCATCTGGCTTAGGCAGGGCTCCCTCCTCCTCAGCTGCCCCTCTTCCCTCAGGGTGGGAGGAGGAGGGCTCAAGACGTTAGAAGGCACGCATTCCAGAGATATTCTGCTGCTTCCTAGCTTGGTGACCTTGGACAAGTCCCTCAGCTTTCCTGACTTCCAGTTCCTCAATTGAATGCTGCAGAGGAGGGTGCCCACCTCGTAGTGTCAGCTGAGGGATTGGGGTATCTATCGTTTGTGCAATACTCTTAAGAGAGTGCCTTGGTACAAGGTGCAAGCCTAGCCCGCTTTACCTACTTTGGCATTCCAATCCATTTGGACAGGGAGCACCTAGCGTGGTCTGAGGAGGAGGGAAGCACAGTCCAGGCCCACCTCTACCTCTGGGACTGTGCATTGGAAAGTCAGATCTTCCATACTGTGGGATTTCACTTCCAAGGACTTGCTTGTCAGTGTAGCAACATGTGGACTTTGGGGGCCTTTATTGCAGCTCTGGACTTCAAAGGAGGGCACTTAGTGACTTTGAGGGTCCCCAAGCACATATGGTTCAGGTCAATGTTCCTAGTGCGCTTTCTAAGGCTAGTGGACCGCTGGGCATGCAGGGAGATACAAATAGCACTTAAGGTATAGAYGGAGTCTTTCACTTTGGCTGCCGAGTTCCCACTATGCCTGAGACTTGTGTTAAGCACAGTGTACGTGTCAGTAACAGCTTCAGGCGGGGTTCTCATCTCAAGGAGTTTACATTCATGGGAGAAGGGGCAGAGGGTAGCTAATAGGGACTGGATGTCCGCCGTGTACCGGGCACTCCCCTTAAGTCCTGCACTACACAAACATATATAATTGAATCATGGCCTTCATGTGGTCCAAGAAGAAAATTTATGGGCGATTTAAATCAAAGAGAGTTTAGGGGACAGGAAGGGTGCCTGATAGGTTCAGGGTTTAAGAGTAGAATAGCTGGGGCCAGATACTGCCCTCCAGCCCTGTCGGTGCCTCTGCTCTTCCAGTCTTTTTTTCCTCGGGACTGGCTTGGATTCGCTGCTGTACCCACCTTTTCCAAAGGTAAAACCATTGCTGCAGTAGTTTTGGAATGGCTGTTATAGATCTAGTGACTTCCTGCTGGGCTCGAGAGAGGATTGTTTAGTCAGTCACACTTGGCCCATCACTTGTTGCAAGGGAAGACGCGTGTCCTCTTCTGTGGCTCTTAGAGAAGAGGTGCTATAGGGCCAGTTAAGTCAAAGAAAAGGAGAAAGCTTTACTCTTCTCTCTCCTGTGTCTCCTTGGCCACTTCCACGATCCCATGAGAAAATCTCACTCGGTGATAAACCCAACTCAGTGCTTGGCCCCCTGACTTCTGGCATTAGAAGGAGTTCCCACAAGCCAGGACTAGGAGGTTAGAAACCAGGACCTCAGTGTGGTGACCTGTGAAATGGACCATGGAAAATGACTATCAGATGATAGATATTAGATGGGCTAAGAAATGAACCAGCCACACATTCACAGGAGCTAATCAGAACACAGGCATTTATTATACATAGCTACTGTGATAGCTTCTTTAGGAGCTTTTAGTGGTGAGGTGTGTGTGTGTGTGTGTGTGTGTGTGTGTGTGTGTGTGTGTGTGCAGGAGCTGGGTGGGGGAGCCCTGACTCTGTTCTCAGAACCTGAGGCTGGCTGGCTTCCAGCAGTCTGGCTCATTGCTATTCTGTACCAGCCCCTCTCCGCCCTCGCCCTCGACTCAGCCCCTCCATGGCAGCATCACAACCGAGCCTCCAAATGCAGCTTGCCACAGCCTCTGCAGGGTCTCAATGTTTTTCTGGCCTCTTGAAACTGCCTCTGGAAGGCCCGAGGGTGCAGTGGGAGCTGTGTAGCCGTCTCTAGACAGGGTCGTTTCAGGTTGAGCCTCTGTAGCTCTCATGGATTCTCACAGTTGCCTTCTAGCTCAGAAGTGTAAAATTCCTCCTTTTGTCCCGTTGAGTAGCTGGCCTGCTTACGCTTAGGAATCAAAATCAGCAGGCAGGAAGCCCACCTCTTACCCTATATGTAGGATAGGGTCTACACTTAACCAGACCTGGACTTAGGCCTTGGTCAAGACTGTAATCGTTTTTGAGGTTCCCTATCAGTAAAATAAGATGTTGATTAAGCAGAACCAGATTATTCCAGCAGCCTGGCAGATATGTTGCCACCAGTTGATAGACCGGGAAGAATGTTTTGTGGTCAAAGGTATGCCATGAGCTTTGCTGGGTCTTAATTTTCTTATCTATTAAATGGGAGAAACCCCTCACAAGGGTGGAGGAGGTCTATGGGTAATTGACCCCCTCAAAAGACTTGGCCACCAGTATTGGTTGCTAGCTGAGTCCAGCAGCCTGGCATTCTGCTACTTCTTGCTATTTCCTCTGTCCCCAGCCCCCCTCCTCCCATATAGCTGCTAACTCAAGGGGGCCAGTTTCTTGGGGGTCAGGATGCTAGTGAACACAAGAGGTGTAAGGTCTAGTTAAGCATTTTGTTGATATCTACTATGTGTCAGAACTTAAAAGAGGGCGTGACCATATCATGATGAGCACTTTCTGCTTGCTGAATACCTACTGTGTGCTGGCCTTTATCCGGGTAACTTAATTTAGTTCTCATATTCCTCATAGTCTCATATTCTCATCTACTCATAGATGGAGAAACTGAGTCCCATGCTCTTAGCTTCTATACACTCCCCYCACCTCCATACTGCAGGAAGCAGAGGAAGGAAATACTATTCCTGGTCTTGGTTGTAGACAATCACAGAAGGCCTCTGAGATGTAGTAACATTCATTGGGAACTCAAAGGGGAAGCCAGATTTAGATAGAGAAATTAGGCAAAGGGCACTGCAGCTCGCAGATGCAGGGTGTGGCAAGGCTTTCTGTGAGAACAGAGAAGGCATCCTTTGAACAGCTGAGAGGCAGCCGTGGCAAGGAGCCTCTCATTTCTTCATCTGCCTGTAGGGAGTTTGAAGGGCACTCTTGTGTCTGCCACGTTTCCCACCCCTATTCCTCACCCTGTCTCTCCTGGAGATACACCCGTCTTTGATGCCAGTTTGTCAAACAAGCCATCCACCTCCTCTTGCTGCTGTGGCATTTCCAGTTCCCTCCAGAGCTGGCTGTCAGAGTTGGAACCAGGTCTCGGCTATGTTGGAYGCCCTGAACTCCCAGCATTTGGTGGAGGAGTCCTAGCTCCTTGCCTCACACCTCCGCTGCCAACAGAGCTATTTTATATACTGGGATTTCTCTTGAGATTTAAATTGAGCGTGAATTTATGTGCTCTAAAAAAAGTTTATGGACCACTGAACTAGACGTTATCAAAATACATCTTCAATCCTTCAAGGCAAGCACTACRCTCCCTCATTTACATATGGAAAAACAAAGAGAGTAGTTCAGTGGCTTTGCTGAGGTCCATAGCTGGAGAGGACAGGAGGCGGGGCTCCGATAGGGTRGAATGACCTCCAGGTTAGCCTTCCTCCTACTGTGCCTACCCTTAGAGGGTCCAAGTTTCTGCAGGGATTAGAAGAGAACAGTTGCCCGCACTCTCTGACAAAGAGACCAGAGATGGCTAGGTGAGCAGCTTGTGGGAGGGTTTCACTCTGGGAAGAGAGAGTCGGAGTGAAGAGGAGTAATGGGCATGAGGAGAAAGCAGGGAAGGTATTGGGGAGTCTGCTTTATTCTGCATCAGGGACTGTAAAGTGTCCAAAGCAAAGCAGGGGCAGTTGACTCTCACGTCCGGCAGAGAGATTCTTTGTGTAAGAACGGGGCATGCTTCTCAGCTCCCCCACAAAGCAGCCTTTCATCTCAGCGTATGTACATATCCCAGGCCAGCCTTCCTTTCCGGTGGTAGGACTTTGGCTTATAGGCTRTTCTCCCTGACATAACTACAGGATGAAGGGTCTTGGACCACTGAAGAAGACCAATCCATCAAGAGGCTGGGCCCATTGCACACAGAGTTTTCAGCTCAAGCTTTGTATGCCAGATATATCTCACATGGCGTCCCTTATGTTTCTGTTCTTCCAATGGCTCCCAAAGCAGAAGTTGTGCCCATATTGCAGGCAAAGTCCCTGCAACTTGAGCAGCTTTGTCATGGCCAGGGGCGTGGATCTCCATCGTCTCCTCCCAAAGAAGTCTGTCTCTAACGCAAGATGGCTGATGCTCTGTCTCCTCCCAGATCTGCCCTAGCTGAGGTGTCATTCATCTGTCCTTCCCCTCCCCGATCTTTGTTACTCCTGGTGACCAGAAAAAGGCGATCTTCTGTGGCTCTGGCTTCACCCTGGGCACAGGCGAATGTTTAAAGTCAAGGTCTCTCTCTGCAAATGAGAACCCCAGTTATACAACCTGGGCTTCCTTTTTGACTCTGCTTTGAGAGAATGATAGCTCCTCTAGTCCCTCTGGTCTATTTCTCACTAGGTTATATGGGTACCCATGCCTGTCCCTTATACGACGAGACTTGAAAAGGTAAAGCATGATATTCTGTAGAACTCCCAGCTTGTCACAGGAC
>BDUI01005973.1:41261-53096 GCA_002335545.1 Apodemus speciosus
TTTCTTTCTTTCTTTCTTTCTTTCTTTCTTTCTTTCTTTCTTTCTTTCTTTCTTTCTTTCTTTCTTTCTTTTTGAGACAGGGTTTCTCTGTGCAGCCCTGGCTGTCCTGGATCTCACTCTGTAGACCAGGCTGGCCTCGAACTCCAAGTGTTGGGATTAAAGGTGTGCACCACCACTGCCYAGCAACAGTTTTGATTTCAGTTGAAAGTCTAATAATGGAGATTACTACTGGGTGGAGGATAGTTAGGAGACAGCAGCTCTAAAGGGTGGAGAGGGTAAAAGATTAGATGAAAGTAACAACTGGACCAGAGGGCCAGGGCATTTAGGAGTCTGAAGGTCCTGAGTTCTGCTGAGGACTCTATTGTTAAGACACTGAAGTGGTCCAGGTGTCTCTGGGCACACATTGTAGTGAGGCCAGTAGACATCCTGGACCATTGGTAGATGGAGTCCTGATTTTTTGTGATAGGGTTTTTTTTTTTTAATTTTTGTATTTATTTATGTGTGTGAGTACACTGTTGATGTTGTAAGATGAACCAGAAGAGGGCATTGGATCCCATTACAGATGGTTGTGAGCCACCATGTGGTTCTGGGAATTGAACTCAGGACCTCTGGAAGAGCRCTCAGTTCTCTTAACCTCTGAGCCATTTCTCCAGACCCTATTTATTTATTTTATGTATAGGAGCATACTGTTGCTGTCTTCAAACACACCAGAAGAGGGTATCAGATCCCATTACAGATGGTTGTGAGCCACCATGTGGTGCTGGGAATTGAACTCAGGACCTCTGAAAGAGCAGTCAGTGCTCTTAACCGCTGAGCCATCTCACCAGCCCGAGTCCTGATTTTCAAAGGCCACACCTTTACCGTGTGTTTTGCTCAAGTAAGCAGCTTCTAGAGTTTGTGTTTTGAGATAAAATTTATATAGAATGGTCGGGCATGGTAGCACACGCCTTTAATGCCAGCACTTGGGAGGCAGAAGCAGGTGGATCTCTTGAGTTCAAGGCCAGGCTGGTCTACAGAGTGAGACTTCCAGGACAGCTAGGGGTACACAGAGAATCTCTGTCTTGAAAAACCAAAACCCAACCCAACCCAACCCAACCCAAACCAAACACCCAAACAAACAAACAAAAAGACATAAAATGAAATTTGAAGTGAAAATATAGATAATTTTAACCTAACTCATATGACCTTACCAACCAGGATCTAGAACATCTTCATCATATCAATTTCTAGTAACTTCTTTTCCCACACCCAGCGAATAGGGTCTGATTTCTATTATCGTAGACAGGATTTGCCTATTTTAGGAGTTCATATGAAGGGAATTTTACAGCATGTAAGTGCATAGCTCTTTGTATTTGGCTTCTTTTGGAGATCTATTCTCACGGCATTAGCAGCTCTTTCCCTTGTATTGTTCCCGGTATTTTTAGTTTTTGGATGCTATCGTAAGTGAAATTTAAGAATGTTTTAATTCCCCAGTAGCTTATTGCTGGTTTATGGAGGTATAATTGTTTTTCTTACATTGATCTTGCATTCTATGATATTACTAAATGTATTTATTTGCTTTTCTATTTTCTCTACACATAATTATGCTATCTGTGACTAATGACAGCTTTATTTCTTCCTTTCCAATCTTTTCTTCTCTCCATTCCTTTTCTCTTTTGTGCAGTAGGGCCTTGTAGCCCAGGCTGGCCTTAAACTAACAATCTTCTTGTGTCCACTTCCTGTGTGCTGGTACTAGAGATATGTACTACCATTCTTGGAATTTCCTTTCCAGTCTGTATGGTTCTGTTCCTTGCATTGTTGACTTGGTGGTGGCTTTAATTCAACACAATATGAAGGCCAGGACTTAAGTTTTGAGATGATATTATTCTATGTGGTGGTTCACACTTAATTCCTCTGGCTGCCTGGGAAGCAGCTTAGGGGACAAAAAGAAGAAAGCAGAGAAGAGCAAGGAATGGTATGACTGAGGTCAGGGTGTGTGACCACAGTAACGGGAAAGTAACTAAGACAGAGCCCCAGTTCTGAAATAGAGATTGAAGAAGATATATTTACTGCCCTTTTGTGTCCACTGACAAAGATGCAACTTCAGAGAAGAAAGGTTTGTTTTGGGCTCACAGTTCAGGGGATATGGCCCACCAGAGCAGGGGTAGTGGGAGGCTGCGCTTTCATCCCACGGAGGATCAGCAAACAGAGAAGAGGGAAGACTCGCTCAGCTGGCACTCTTGCAGACACAACAAAGGTTTTGGTTCACTAATGCTCTAGACATGTCTCTTAATCCACTCAAGTTGACATTCAAATTAACCATCACAGGAGATGGGAAGGTATCAGAAAAGTAAATGAACAAGGAGCAGCCAGGTAGAAGGAAGCCCAGAGAGAACAACTGTCTTTTGATATAAGTGGAGTATTGATTCCAAGATCTGTGCATGTACTAAAATCTGTAGAGGCTCCAGTGTCTTACGTAATAATGACATAGTATTTACATACAACYTATGCATACTCTCATGAGTACTTCAAGTCACCTCTAGATCAGCTTTAGTACTTAGTACAATGTAACTGCTTGGCTAATAGCTGTCAGACTGTTTAGGGAATAATGACGAGAAAAATTCTGTGTTCRGTACAGATGTAATTTTTAAAAATCTATTTTCCAATGTTGGTTTAAGCCTCTGATGTGGAAATCCACCACATCTGAGGGCCTGACTATATAGTTTATTATAAGACTCTAAAATGCAAGTGTTCCCAGAAAGGGCTGGTTAATGTGTAAGATGCTGCCGAGTAGGAGAAGTAGGGCGAGGACAGAGAAGCAATTATGAGAGCTGGCATTACAAGCATCTTCTTTAGAGTCAAGGAGGGCATTTCTATGGAGCAGTAGAGCTGGATGTCTCTCTGGGTGATGTGACTGCTACTGATGTGGAGGTAGAGCTATGCAGCACACCATGGGTGGTGGTGGTGGTGATGGTGATGATGGTGATGATGGTGGTGATGGTGATGATGGTGGTGATGGTGATGATGGTGATGATGGTAGTGATGGTGATGATGATGGTGATGATGGTGGTGATGGTGATGATGGAGATGATGGTGATGATGGTGATGGTGATGATGGTGGTGATGGTGATGATGGTGGTGATGGTGGTGATGGTGGTGATGGTGGTGATGGTGATGATGTGGTGATGGTGGTGATGGTGATGGTGGTGATGGTGGTGATGGTGATGGTGATGATGGTGGTGATGGTGGTGATGGTGGTGATGGTGGTGTTGGTGGTAATGGTGGAGGAGGTAAAGGCCTTTCTTCCTTACCTCCTGAGGAAGCATTGAGGAACTTTTGGTGATCAAAGGCCTCACTTATCACAAAGAAAAAAATAGGCCCGGTGTCCTTCAAGGCAGTGCTTGGGGCTGGCAGACAGTGTAGATCAACCACACTAGAGAGGATAAAGCAAGTGTAGGAATCCCTTCTCAGTGTTGTGCTGTGTCTCTATCACAAGAATCTCATTGTGGGGCTGTAAAGTTGGCTCAGTGGTTAAGGGCACTGACTACCCTTCCAGAGGTCCTGAGTTCAATTCCCAGCAACCATATGGTGGCTCGTGTCCATCTGTAATGGGATCTGATGCCCTCTTCTGGAGTGTCTGAAGACAGGAATAGTATACTCACATACATAAAATAAATAAATAAATCTTTAAAAAAAGAGAATCTCATTGTGACAGTCAGTCCTGTCCCTTTGCAGCGGAGGTGAGCTCCAAGGAAGGTAGAAGGGTGGGCTCCAGTGCTGTTCAGTACCACGCTCCGCCTCTGTGTGTTATTGACCTGAGAAAGTTACCATGCTTTATACAGTTGATTTTAAAATGGAAACTATGCATACTCGGGAAACTGCAGAAAAATGAAGGATTATCTTTTGATGTATTTTACTCTAGTTGGTACCCACATACATTTGTTCTTGCATAAGCTTTATTATTTGACATTGAATGTTGTATAACACATATTTTCCGTGTTTATATATGGCTTTCATAGTAAAATTGAATGGTGCAATGCCTCTTGTTTAAACAATTCTATGGATGATCATTTGGGCCATATCTAATATTTATAAACACCATCACATTGAATATCTATAGAAATAGAATTTACTCTTGATCCATTTCCACAAAACTAAAATTGTAGGGGTTTTGGTATTTAGCCATATTGTTGGTGTGAGATCAACTGGAACCACCCCCCTCGGAATACCCAGTTCAACACTCCCAACTATCTACACATTTGTCATTTAATTCTTTAAAAGATTGATGCACTGAAGAGGGGTATCATCATAGCTTCAATTTGTCTTTCTTTGGTGGTTAAAAAAAGATACTCATCTCCCCATCTGTTCATTTGCTGATTGTATTTCTCTCTACAGGAGCAAGGAGCTCCCAGGGAGTGATTCACATTGGTATCTTTCTTACCAAGGTCTCTGAACGGCTCCCTGTGCCCTGCCTGAAGTGTCCTCACCAACTAAAGAAACCAAGTCAAATGATTGTGCCCTTCTGCTTGCCCCCCACCTCCAGCCATTCTTCATAGTCATATTCTTCCTGCTGATGGCCCCATAATAGCCTTTCATGGACTCTCCTCTAGATCACCATTGGCTTTCTCTGTAGCCATTTTCCATGGACCTCAGAGAAACATCAGGAAATACTTCCAAACCAATTTATTAGCCCAGTGTCTACAACTGACTGCTTAGAATTCTTTAGTCTGCCTCCACCTACTGCTACTTCCCCAAATGAAATCCAGGCTTTAGTTTGACTTGTTTTATTTGCCATTATAGACCTCTAGTTCTTTTTCCCTCCATATCTTGCTTTGTGAGACCCTTTTCTTAGGGTGCCTCTATTTATTCATGGGCTATGTCAAGTCAAATATTATCTGAGACATAGGCTCCCCAGCCAAGTTTTCCTGGATTTTCTTCCAGTCACTCAGCCTCCAGGATGCCTCTGAGTGTCTGAAGCATTTGCAGTATGTAAGAATCTCTTAAAAAGCCATCAGGACTCCAATAAGTAGTTTTCCCTATTTCCATTCAACTTCCTAATAAGTTGCAAAAGGAAGTCTGGGTAGAGGTCAAAGCATCTTTTCTTCCTCTTCTTCTTCCTTCTCCTCCTCCTTCTCTTCTTTCTCCTCCTCTTCCTCCTCACCACCATCATCAAATAGAACTATGAATTGACCTCAGAATTATTTTTTCCTGTCTCTCCCCAGTCAAGTACTCTGAGGGGGGGGGGCTCATATGCCACAGTTACTGGAAGCACGTGTATGGGAGGAGCATTGGGCTTGAGGGGGGTGCTGCCCTCCTCACAGAGGATCCCCCAAGAAGAAATGCTAAATCTTGTCTGAAATTATAATTCGTCACTTTGTGGATGTTATTGTCTGAGTTATGCATTGATCATCTTAAGGCCCAAAGTATGTAGGACTTCTTATCTACCCTGTGTTTTTAAGCAGGCGAAAAAGACTCATTTAGCAAGCACACCCACTCTAGCCCAATCTGAGATTCTGCTCAGTTTTGAGGGCCTAATTTCTCTATTGATGACGGCCTAGTTATGCAAGCAGAACTCATGGGAATAGGTTAGGAAGCTTCCACGAGGGTGCAGGAAATGAGGACACTGTTGTCCTTGCACTAGAATAGGGAGGGGACGCACCCAAGAGGTGGCCTAACTCACAATTGTGTCAAGAGCTTCCCAAGCCTTTATTGGACTTTATTGGATGATAGTCACCCAAGGCATAGGAGAAGGACATATTTTTCATTTGTCAGGGATTCATGGACAAAGCCAGATTACAGATTCTGCTGCTCCACTGGCTGCTGCTTTCTAGAGGAATCTGAGTCCTCGCAGGGTTTGGATCCCACCTGCTAATGCCTGGATTCCAGAGCTGTGGGTGCACACACATCATTGCACCATGGAGAGTCAGAAAAAGATCTCTCTAAAAATAACCACCGAGGAATATTTAATTTGATAGCAAGACTGTGACTAATCCATGAAACAGAGAGTCTGTGTGACAAGACACAGTACAATAATGGGGAGAAATTCATGTTTGACCTTTAAGCAAGTGCAAAATGAAACATATCTATGCCTCAGCAGCCGAGGACCCTGTGGCTGTAGGTAGGGTGACAATGAGCAGGGGATTTGATGGTCACGGAGGAGAATGGACAGCGTTTATAGATCTTGAGGGTGTTGTATCATGAAAATAGAATGGGGAAATCAATACTTTTGGTGTTAAATAGAGAGAGGAGGCCAGTGCTCAGCTAAATGCTGGTAGATGGGGATAGCCCAGCTGAGAAGGAGGGCCCAAACCAGTTCTCTCAGCCTGGCTTGGTAGGAAGGCAGGTGCTACAAATTCGAGGAGACACAGTGTTTCAGGGGAGAGGAACAAGATTCCAATGTCGAATGAACTTCTACCCTGTGCCATGCTCTGTGGTGAGAATTTTATCGGCATTATCTTTATAGGCATCTCTGTATTAAAGGCACTATTATTTTCACTTGCTAGAGGTAACTGGGTTCAGAGAGGTTCAATTGCTTGCCTAGGATCACACAGCCTGAAAGTGTCCAGAGCTGAATGTGAGTCTAATTTGGAGCCTAGAGCCTTAACTCTATTCTTTTTTGCAAAGTTACCTGAACTATGAACCAAGGTTAGAGTGGGCTGCAGTGACTGGGGCTGGGGGTGGGAGGCTGAGTGCAGAAGAGCTTTTTAGCAAGGCCATTCAGCGATGAGTTCTCAGAGGATCCTGGCACAGCACGTTGGTAGACCAATATTACTTCTCTGATTGTTTTATAATTCATGACTGTGCATAATAAATTCTGATCCATCGTCCTCAATGCTAATTGAAGAATAGTCTCTATTTCTTCAAGTTTCTCTTCCTCGGTGGCAACAGGGCGAATACTGTTTCTGTTGCTCTCTGTGTCAGGACCTTGCATTTGCCAAGCACATAGTCAAGATCTATTATCATGAAAGAGTCTTTAGAATTTTTTCTGTTTTTTTTTTTCTGTTTTCACTCTCTAAAGAATTAGCAATGGTCCCTGATTTCCAGGCCGAGTTGTTTCCCAGCATGCTCAGGTATTCTTTCCACAGGCCCTTAGCATGTGCATAGTTGTAGGAAGACAAACAAATTGCTAAGCCTGCACCTGAACCTGTGGGTCCCCAAACTCTTCTGCGCCTCTGTGGATTAAGCTGTGTAGGGAGGTATGCTGCCTTTTCCTTCTGAGCCTGGGAAGTGAGGGCCCGAGTCTGTACAGGTGGGCTATCTGGAGGGTAAAGGAGGGACTGGCTCAGGGAAGAGAGAGAAGCTGGGTGAAGAGAGGCCCTAGATGATTTTATATAGTTAGTCTTTCTTGGGTGCTCAGAAAATTAGGAAATGTGCAAAGTAAGCTCTCTGCTCAGTACTCAAGGATGAGCCTAAACATACTCAGGACTTCTAAAAGCTTTGTCTTAGGGCCCGATCTTGCTCACATGTCTCGGGGTGGCTTGTTAGGTCTGACAATGGCTAAAACACAATGTCACAAGACCCACTAGGGCCCCAAGACCTGGCTCCACCTCTTATTCCAGACGGATCTGTCCCCACTCTCCACTTGCCTACTTTCAGACCACATCCTAGGTACATTAAGCAACTTTTTTGTTAGACCTACCTCCCTGGTGCTCCTTCTGTCTAGAATATTTTCTCCTTTATTTGGCTGATTCATGTGCTTCATCAGGCTCCAATTTAAATGCCATTCCTCCAGGAAGTCTTCCCTGACTTGCAAAGTTCATCAGGCCCCCTGACTGATGCTCTCTTCCTACATTAGCCTTATGTCTTTGATTAGAGATTTGTTTACATGATAACTGGTTTAGTTTCTCTTTTGCATGAAAGATCATAAACTGTATGATGAAAAAGACCATGAACATCTTCTGTCACAACTCTTGCTCATAATAGCTTCTCAATACATTTCTGGTGAAGGAATGCTGAAAAAAAATTGCATTCAATGTGAAAAGCCAAGGAACTGAAATTCCCTTCTTAGTCCCAGTTCCATAGCAATTCAGATGCTGGGTAGATAGGGCTGTATCAAGCAAAGAGGCTGTTATGCACTTCAGTGAGTTGGTGAAGGCACTGCAATTGGTTGCTTTTTATGTATAGAGAAATTACCTCTGTCCTGATTTGCAATATCTGTGCTATTTTGGGCTGTTTTTCTCTTTTGGGCCTATTTGTATTAGAGCAATAATTTCACCATTTGGCTACACAGAGGCTCAATTAATATTACAAATATGGTCCCATAAAATTCACTGCTTGACATTAGAACGTTTTGTTGCTAATTACTCTCCAAGGTTTTTAATTTCAATCCCTCCTTGGTGACTTAGTATAGAAATTCAAGGGCAAAGTTATTTCTCCCAAGAGGAAGGAGAACTAAGCAATGCCAAGCTTCTATCTGTTTGCCCTTCCTTCTGGGGGYACCTCACTTTGTAGTCTGCTTTCGCTCATTTCCTTACCCGCAAAATAATAAGCAAATGAAAGCTTTATTGAGATGAAGATACACGTTCTGAGATAAGATGAGAGCCTTCATTTATTAAGGTATCCACCTGAAGGCTATTTATATTGACTGAGTGCCTACCATGTGTGACATCCTCTGTGTCAGGCAGAGAGGGTGAAACAGATAAGGACGTCGTGTGACTGTCCCCATGTAGCTCAGTGAGAGGTAAGAAGCGCTCCAGATTGCTAGGTGCATTTGGATGTGTCTTGTGGGTGTTCCTCATGGTGGGACTAGATAATTACAGCCCACCCGGAATGCCCTATCCACCCTTCGGGGATAAAATCAGAAAAACCTTGGCTCTTCCTCATTTGAAGATACTGGCTAACTGTGAAGAAGCTGAATTTTAATAATATTTTGAATGGGTTGATTAAATAGGAACAGATGGTTAAAGTTTGTCATTTTAGGAAAAATAATAAAATATTGCGCTGCTTATTCTGCTTCTCTTTCACACTCCTCTCCATTCCCTCCCTATCGCATAGATATTCATTGCAAAAAAAACTCAAGGCAAAATGCTAATGATGCTTTTTTTAGTCACTTTAGGTCTCCTTACCCAAAAGGACCCCAATTTGGGTGGCTATCTCTGCGTGGCTGGGTTAGCCCTTTGTTCCTGGGCTACCTCAGAGGAAGCTTCCTACAAGGTGTTGGTTTGGGTGGGAAAATGGCTGTTTTTCTCCATTAGAACTAACTCTGCACATAATTTAGCAACCAGAGGAGGCTGGCACTCTGAGGGTACCAGCAGAGCAGAGGTTAATTGTGTCTATMTAGTCCTTTGCTCCAGGGCTTTGTGTAGGTAGAAGCAGACCACAGGTTCCTCCTGGTCAAGRGAAGGCAGGGTGACGCTTCTGTTACCTGCATTCTATTTGGGTTTGTCTCTATGCCAAATGCATTTCTCTGAAGTTTTCTTACCACTCTGTTCAGACAGTGCAGCATATGAGATCAACTGCTGGGAGGGAGAAATGAGAGCTGCCTCTCACTGCTACCAGAAATTCTTGGGAGAATGAGCATCGTGTGTCACATACTCACAGCTTGCCGACTTYAGTAGGGAGAGCCTCCAGAATGCTCCTGGATAAACATCATCTTTGTGGCCACACATTGTTTTATGAGCTGAGTCATCAGGCTGGCTGGCTCCTTAAATGCTGCTGTCTGAATCTTCAGGCAGAAGGAGACGAGAAGGCTTGGAGTCCAAGCTGACAGAACTTTATAGAGGGTCAGTCTCATTTGCCAAAGGTGATGAYGGATTTGCCATTATAGAGTTTGCTCATGATGAGAGGATTATTGATCAACGGAGGAAATGTGATGCTTTTCTGCATTTCTTATACATTATTTAGGAAATCTGTTTCATTACAGCTACTTTTAATAGCCACTAGTATGAAGGGGTTTCCTGCTGAAAATCTGATTCCTTCCTCAGTCATCAAGTTGCAATTTGTCACTTAATGGGGTAAAGCCAAAAGGAAGGATGGGCAGGATGGGTCAAAACTGTTTGCAGACATTCTTGTTTCTTAAATTGTTCTACCATGTTTATCTTTTATAAAGCTGTTCAGTAAGATGCCTCTCAATTAAAACTGATCTCCTTATAATGCGGAAATTTCTTCTGCTAAACATGAGCTTTGTGTTTGCTGGTTCTCTTTTTCAGCCTAATTTTATTATGGTTTCAGTAGATGTATAGATGTATACTCACTGGAGAGTGTATGTGAATTTTTCACTAGGTGTCAGGTGCTATGTTAGCCTCTGTGTGGGGCTAAACTAAATGAAATCCTTGCCACTGAAGAATAAAATGCATTGCTGTCAATGTGCCAAGCAGACACACTCCATCTTTTAGAGTAAGGTGGAGGAGTAAATGGTGCAGGGAAGAGGGGYCCTGATGGTAGAGGAAAAACTTCCTTTCATGGAGGGGCAGCTGGGGAATCTTCCTGGAGAACGGGGTCCTGAGGCAACCCTTGGAGGGTAAGAATGACCCACGAGTTTCAAGTGAAAGGTTTTGTGGGTTGTGGATATTGTTCACAGAAGCCCCATCAAATAAAGACACGGGGGATGCCAATATTTGGAATTCGGATAGCCCTGGAGAATTCTAGGAGAGCAGGTTAGGTGATAAGCTTAGAAATTAGATCTTGAGGGGCTGAGAATCAAATAAAYTACACTGACATCAAAGGACCTGGGGTACACAGTTCTCATCCGAAGTCAGATGGAGAGAGGCAGAAGAGGCATTGGTGAGGCTACTGACAAGTGGATCGTCCCGGCGTGGCAGGGTGGAAATGGGAGAGAGGCTTTCAAAGCAAGAGCAAGAGCCTGGCTGGGTACTGGCAGGGATACAAGAAAACTGGATAAAGAGGAGGAGTAGGTCAGTGAGGATTCTGATTTTTCAGATGCAAGCTGGAAATCAGCTTATGCCTGGAAGCGTTGTGTGCTGGGGGTTGTCAAGTGGACTAAGAGCCTGAGGAAGGGAAGGCTCGGACCAGATGCTGTGGGGACAGAAGAGCAGGTGCACAGTCCTGCTGAGGTCGGAGTCTCCACAATATATGCTGTGTCCTTTTGTGTTATTTCAAGAAAACGATCTAAATTTAGTGCAAACAGCTAAATTACACGAGTCCAGACCTTAACCAAATGTCCCCTTTGTCCTYCTTGGGCCCCTTCCTTCCCTTCTCATCCATGGGAATTACTATTCTCTGACCTCAGAGCTGAGATGGGCAGCAGTACAGGGGATTGTCTCTGTGCGGAAATGGGAGTAAATGTTGGGGAAACCGGGCCTTAGGCTCTGTAACGGTTATTATGTGAACCAGTCAAGGGAAGGAAGCAGTGGATGAAATGAGAGGTTCATGGCTCTTCAGAAGGCCTGTGCAGCCTTGACTGTGCTGGCTGGTCAGAGCTCTCTGGAGAGAGCTTCATGGGAATGCGGCTCCATTCTGTGGTATGCCTTCATGACTGCCATTGTACTGGGTCCATGTCCCTGGAAGAACTAGCTAAATGAATACTCTAAAGAGTATCTGATTATTGAGAAATTCAATTGATCACAGAACAGACATTTTCTGGGCAGGAGTGGCAGCCTTCATTGGTCGATGAAAGAGTCCATAGACCATGAGGTGGTAGCAATAATCCAGGGGAGGGTGGGGACAGTCAGGAAACTTTGAAGAAGCAATCAACAAGGTCTGGTAATTATTAAGATACTTATTTTTAAATTAAAAAATTAAAAATGATGTCTTTATGTAGCCCAGCCTGGCCTCAAAAGTACAATTCTTTTGCCTCACCTTTTGGAGTGTTATAATTACAGGTGAATGTCACCATGCCAGTTGCACTATATTTTTATTCTAGTTCGTTCTCTCCCTCTCCCTCTCCCTCTCCCTCTC
>BDUI01005976.1:22205-32326 GCA_002335545.1 Apodemus speciosus
CCCCCCCCCCATATTCTAGCTCCTTGGTCTCTCTCAGTTTCCTGCCCTGTCCCCCTGCCATGCTGCTGCATGCTGTGTCGCAGGGCATGTCTCCCGCCATGTCTCACAGAGTGTGTCCTCAGCCCCCTGCAGGTTCAGGAGACAGTGCCTGGGAGCAGACACTCTCCAGCAGTATTCTTCAGTTCCTTGGCCTGGTGCATCGCTCCTACCCGCAGGACCCAGCATGGAGGACCCCTGACTTCCTCCAGACCTTGGCTGTCATCACTTTCCCCCTGGAAACCCAGAAGGTAGGACTGAGCTTGCTCTGAGGCCTCAGGGCGAGCAGCTATGAACATCATCATCCTTCATGGGTGAAGGGCCGCGTACCTCCCTGCCTCCCAAAGTTAAAACGCACGTTAAGCAACTCGACTGAACGCGCAATGACCAGGTGGGCAATTTCCCTTTCTTGGCTGAGGTGCAGCTCAAGGTCAATTTCAGCTCCAGAGTCCAGTTTCTGTTTGTTTATTTGTTTTCATTGTTAGAAATCTCAATAATGTGATATTTTTACCATAGCTCAAGTTCAAATGGTATATATTTGGTGGAACGTATACCATTCCGGTACTGGGAAACCCAGTGTCCCACGCCAGGGGCCTCTTGCCACCCATGCCACGGACAGAGACCAGGCGCTACCACTGTCTTTCCTTGCACTTTTTCTTCTCAGTAATTTTTTCTGTCTTTGGGCCGCTGGAGCTCGATCCAGCTCTTTTTTCTGGGTAGTAGGTTTGTGAGGGCCCAGCTCAGAGCGCGAGGGACCAAGAAGAGTGAGGACTCATCTCGGTCTAGAAGAGGAGGTCTGGAATCTTGATGGCTGAAAGGTTAGAAGAGGGGCTTTGGAAAGAACTGTGAGTTTGAGTCAGAGAAGCCATGCCAGGTGTAGGGTCAGGTGGGTCAAGGGTGCTAGGGATCTGAGTGAAAGCAGACGGTGAGAATGGAGGGGGACGGGGAGGGGGGGCAGAGAATCAAACACAGGAAGAAGACAGGCAGAAATTGGCACTTCAGTCCCCATCCTGGTGGATTAGAAAGCAGAGACTCAGAGGGAGCTGTGATGTTCATTTGCAAGTTGTAACATTAGCTAGAAGGGCCTATTAGACATGGGGCTTATGACCCCTGACTTTCAGAGTTGAACATGGAGTGACTGCTCATCACAGTGTGCTGAAACAGCTAGTGGAGTGAGTGAAGGGCCCTGAACCAGCCCCTTCCAAAGGTGTGTACGTGGAGACTACGCTCATCTCCTGGGCCCCAGGGTACAGGCCGGCACCTGGTGCTTTGTGAAGCTCAATGACCCCAGAGGAAGGCAGTGCCAGAAAGAGAACAGAGCCTCAGAAAGAAAAATGTCCCTCTGTGTCCCCGGGCCCAGGCCCATCTGGCCAAAGGGTGGCAAAACTGAGACATGCTACCTTTCCAAGATTTAAAGTGGCAGTCCTCCAAACCTGTCTCCTTCCCATTATGATCAGCTTAAAATAAACAGCTGACTAAGTCTGAAAAGTCTGGCCAGCACTCTGTATCCATGAGCTTTGTGTTTGGGAGTGTGTCCAACTTCAGACGGAAATACTTTTAGATATTAAACATGTTTTTGTCTGTCCCCAACATGTGCAGATTTTTTCATTATTATTCCATAAACATTACATTTTAATAGCATTGGTGTTATATTAAGCACTGCCACTCATGTGGAGATTATGAAATAGCAGGGCAGGGGAATTTGGGCAGAATCTATGCAAATATGCTACCATTTTTTATAACAGAGTTGGGCATCTGGGGAGTTTGGTATCTTCAGGGGTTCCTAGAATCAATATCCCATGGATGCTAAGGGACAAGCATATTTAGTTTAAATAAGGAGATTAAATATAAAGCTAGAAGATGCATAAAAAATGAGAAAGTGGTCGCACAATGGTTTGACAAATCCATATATACTCCAGTAACTCACTAGAAATAAACAAAAAAGCCAGAAAGACCCATAGAAGGCCCAGCCGGCTGCAGCTGGGAGACCCAAATGCAACCTTGACAAGGTGACCTGGGCCAGCATGGAGAACAGCACTTCAGGCTGCTCTCACCATCCCCAGTGGGTCTTAGACAGGGAACCAGGCTCCCAAAATCTGTGGCCTGGTGCTGCCTCAGCCTGTCTGAACCAGGTTTGGCATCTGCTGAATTGGGAGATTTTAGCCAAGTGCACTGTGGCCCAAGGTGCTTCCTCCACAGCCACCTGTCACTTCTGTGGGAGGGAAATAGAGGAGAAAGTCCCTCCTCCACAGATCGTCTCTCCAGCCAACAAACTGCTCAGTGGGCCAAGCAGGCCCCATCTTAGGGCTTCTGCTCCAGTTTTGAAGTAGCCTTCATCCTTCCTAGCCTCAACCGAGTCAGCCCTGCCAGGTCTTTGTGGCACAGACAATGAGACAGAACATCCTCTTGCAGGTGGCCGGTGGCCAAAAGCCTTCCGTTTGCTGTGAATTTATATGGCATCTTTCCAGTCAAGGCCGCACGGAGCTAATTAATGCAGTCACCACCTCCCTAGGTGCCATTAAATTCATTTTACGGCTTAATTAAGAATGGCTGCATTAATTTTATGAATGAGCAAAGGGAGGTGCCAACAGATGAAGGCACATGAAAAGTTCACGGGGTGGGAGATAAGAGTCCCTGGCCATGTGTCCTTGGGTCTATCTTTTGGCCTCTGGGCATCTCCGTGTTATCCTGGACTATCTAGGCAAATGAACCCTGCCTGCTTTGTCTGTCTGTCTGTCTATCTGTCTGTCTGTCTGTCTGTCTGTCCATCTATCTATCTAACTATCTGAAAATCCTCAGTGAGAACCTAAGTGCCAGACAGCTTTGGAGATCCGGGAGAGATACTCCAGCATGTCCTCTCTGTCCTTCTCATCCAAGGATGCTGTCTGTCCGCATTAGCGGGGCTGGGGCAGGTAGAGAGCATTGGGGACCAAGAGCTGAGTCCAAGAACCAGGCATTGCCATGCCCGCTAGGGCATTCTTCACCTCCCTGGTGGTCTCTGACTCTGTGGCTCTCAAAGTGCATCTCCGACAGATGTGGCCACCTTACAGGTTTGACGCTGGGCCAATCTCATGTCTCTGCAGAACACCTTGCATGCAGGAGTTAGGTGGCTTTGATGAGGATCTTGCCTACAGTGGCATGTGGGCAAAAGTTTCCAGTGGAGCTAACTACACTGCTCTGTCACTTCTCCCAGGAGTCCACGTCTGAGTCCTCTAGAAAGACCAGCAGTCCCGGGGCCTCTGATGAAGCCAGCCATGTTACTGAGGGGTCCCAAGCTTCTTTTAAGACACATCCAGCTCGGAGGCAGCTGAGAGAGTTCATGCAAGTCCTCCTGAGGGAGCTGCTGCTTGGAGTGTCCAGCCCCAAGCAGTGGCTGCCCTTGGAGGTCCTCCTGGAGGTAGGTTAGAAGGCTGGTGTTGGTGGACTGTGTTTGGTGGGCGGAGACTGGCCATTGGGAGCAGGGCATGCCCAGACCTAAGACACCAGCTGCTATTGGGAGTTTGACTGTTAGTACCACAGTGACTTGGTGTGGGACCTGTGAACCTTAGGCCAAGGTGGACCAACAGATGAATAGATGGGAGGTCCTTAGAAGCAGAGCCTGAGGCAAGGCTTTGGTGGAAGTGATTTGTAAGTAGGTATTCCGGAGAAGGGGAAGAGAAGCAGAATTCTGGGGCAGAAGCTTGATCATGAGTGGTCTCAGCTCTGGCCGTGGCATGCTGTGTCCTGGAGTCAACCTTACATTGAGATACCTGCCAGGTAGCCATTGGCTGTGGACTTCTCTGACTCGCTTCTTCACTCTGAGAGACAGCTTTAACTCCCTGGTGAGGTGGCTGGGTCATCAGAGGACAATGCCTCAGAGAAAGGCACTCATGGCCAGTCAGCAGCCCGGGCGCACTAGTCAGCCAAGGAGGGTTCACTAAGGGAACACAGTGACTCAGTGGCTGTTGTCTCAGTCCTGGGTCATGTTTTCAGGCTTCCCCGGATGGTGCCACCAGTCAGCAGAAGCGAGACTTCCAGTCTGAGGTCCTACTTTCCACCATGGACATATTCCATGTCCCAAGCAGGGGTGACATGCCAACCCTCAGAGGTGAGTGAGTGGCTTCTGTGTTATTCTCTGTTTCTAGCACTAGGCAGGTCACTGGGACACCAAGATCTCCAGGTTGAGTGTTACCATTCCCTGGCATGTCCATCTCTGCCTCCATCTTCAGTGAGAGTCTGTTGACTTCTGTTGACACAGGTCAGGGAAGGGAGACAGTTGCTACTTTCCATGAGACTTCTCGTAGTTGGGCCATTCTGAGGTAGAAACTCCCCCTTGTCTTCTGTGACTTCATCAGAAACCTGACTCATGCTTCGGGACTGTGAGATGATTTAGCCTAACACATCCTGAACCTTCTTACCCGTGCTAATGACAGACTCATTGCACAGAAAGCATTTCCTGAGCAAAAGGCCCTGGGTAAAGATGCAGAAATCTTTCAACCCTTGAGACCTTAGTTCCAGTACAGCCTAAGGCTTCATTTAAAAATCAAATCCATGTCCCACCAGTCTTTTCTGAGCCACAGGAATCCCACAGGACACAGCTTGCCTCTAGGATTTTCCCCCATGGCAGATCATGCAAACCTGGCTTGTGCCTTTCTCTTGATATCTGGCGTGGAGGAGAGTAGGGGGCTGGAGAGGCAGAATGCTGACATGGCAACCCAGTGGTCCTCTTGTCTCTGTCTCTGAATGGCAGTGTGACTGGGTTGCTGGCTTGGACTATGCATGGGACAATATTGGCTAACTCAGGATGGGTCTAGGAATCATCCGAGATCTCCACACACTGAGGCGAACACACTGCCTGCTGTGTGAATGAGTCTAGCTACCTGCTTTACAGTAAGAAAATGTCCAAAATGTCCTGGTTTGCCTTCTACTCTGTGAGACAGGTCAATGGCCAAAAGGAACTTGGGAGGACCGGCTCTGTTTGGCTTGTACATCCTGATCACAGTCCATTACTAAGGAGAGTCAAGGCAGCAATGCACAAAGAGAATAAGGAGGGAAGCTTCTTCCTGCCTTGCTCCCCATGGACGGCTCAGTTTGCTTGCTTTCTTAGACAGCCCAGGACCATCTTTGCAGGGTTCCTGCCACCCTCAGTGGGTTGGACACTCTCACATCAATCATTAATCAAGAAAATGTCCCATTGGCTTGCTTACAGGCCAATCTTATGGAGGCAATTCCACAACTGATGTTGGTCCAAGATGACTCCAGCTTGTGTCAAGTTGTCTAAAAACTAGCCCATACACCAGTCCATCATGGCGGCACGGCCTTGGGTCCCCTTCTCATTGGCTTTGAATATTTGACTCCCTTGTTTTCATGTCCAAGAACCCCCAGAGGAAACATCCTCTTGGTTGTCTTGTCATCCCCTGATTAGTATCACTAACTGGCTTGTTTAAGCTCAGTTTGCTTTGAATAAATGTGTTCTCTGTGTACCTGCTAGAGACTCCATCTTCAGAACTCTGGAGTACACAGGTGACTAGGACATGGACACAAAAAAGGATTTGTAGGCTGTGGGGTGGAGAAACCCACTAGAAACCCTAATCTAGGTCTRTTGCCTTACCTCACCCAGGCAGTAAGGARCCTCCGCCAAACACAGAAGCTGGTACTGTGCCTTCTCTTGCGAGCATTTCCTCCTTCACCCAGAAGCTGGTTGAAAAGCTGTATAGTGGGATGTTCTCAGCAGATCCCAGGCACATCCTCCTCTACATCCTAGAGCACATCATGGCGGTAAGAAGCTGCATCACCGGGGTGGTAAGAAGCATCCTGTGGATGGACTGGGAGTCTTCTTAGTTCAGCTAGATCTTCGTCCCTAGAGTTGAGATAGAATCCAAGATAGATAGGAAAAAAGGAAGCTTGTTAAAGGCCAGGCATGCTTGATTGTCTCTGAATACCCTGAAGGAGGTCCCTCAGGCCTGCCCTCTCCTGCCTTCTACAATGCACACCCTCAGTTCTTAACTGTGGTTTGAGAGATGTGGACAGGATGGTGATGAAACCGTGAACCCCCACCTCTCACCAGTCTATAAGCAAGTGGAACTTCACAGCTGAGAAACAGAGCACTAGCTGCTCTACTCCAAGGGAGCCCAACTAACAAGCCAACTTGACAGTAAAAAAATTGCTAATCATTGACCTGTGTCCTGCAGAGGCTGAATGGACTAGTCGAGCCACCTATGCTAAGACCCTATACTCTGGCCCTCTGCAACATCCTTGAGATTTGATGAACTGAATAAAGTCTGATGCTTCTAATTCCTTTAGGGGACAAGGGAGAGAAAGGCACAGTTCAGGTGTCCCAGGTGGACTTGACCCTTGCTGACAAGATAACCACCCTGACCTCAGCCTTTCTTCCCTAGAGTAAGGTCATCTAATAGTCTACTTTATGATATCATGCCACTTAAATGAAGTAATATATAATATATGTAATATAATATAATATAATATAATATAATATAATATAATATAATATATAGGGACTATTACTAATTGCTCTTGTAATTATTAAGATTATTGTAATTAATAACATACCTGTTTTAAAACAGATAAGAAGAGCATATGTTCATGTATTAAATGTCAGCCACCTCGCCAACATTTCAGAAACCTGTGATTACTAAATCCATCTTCCAAAATATGACTGTGGTCATCTCTCAGCTTCTTTGTCTTTATGTGTTTCTTCTTGAATTCTGTGAATTGCCTTTATTGATCCTTTCTTCAGTAGAGGCTCAAGAGTGTAGAAACCTAGCGACAGGTCAGACTGTGTCACTTAAAAAATACATTCATTCACAATCCCATGCATTCTTTTCAAAGTCCTCCCAACTGTCCTTTCTTCTTCCCTGCCCCCTCCTCCTGAATGTCTCCTTCCTCCTAAGACCCCCATTTCCTATCTTTTTTGTAGCCCACTTCATTTCATTACTTGCATGAGGTCATGTGCCACTGAGGAGTATAAGAATGTGGCTCCTCCTCTCTCAGCAACTGTTAATTGTCTAGAGTTCCTCTGAGAGAGATGGGACCATTCCAGATGCTCCCCCCATCTATGATAGAATGGGCCCAGCYTTGTACAGATGATGTRCTGGTGGCCACAGCTGCTTTAAGCTTCAAATGTAACATCTGTATCATGACCAGAAGACATTCCATAGAACTCCTTCCCATCCTCCAGTTCTTAGTCTTTCTTTTCCTTCTTGTGTGCTGTTCTCTGAGCCTTTGAGGAGGTGACTTAGGTACTATTTAGGGCAGAGTCTCCTCATACTGGCCAGTTGTGAGTCTCTTTACATTGAGAGTTGCCCACTGTACATGGAAGCATCTGTGACTGTGTAACTTTTCAAAGCATTGTTTCCGTGGTGAACTGGGTCAGTGTGTAAAATAGCAAACTGTTCATGAGTCCGTGTGTGTCTCACTTTGGTGGTGCAGGTCATCGAGAACCCATCTTCCCAAAAGGATACCATCATGAGTGCGTTGTACAGCAGTTTGAATAAAGTCATCCTGTACTGCCTCTCCAAGCCTCAGCAGTCCTTGTCCGAGAGCCTTGGCCTCCTCAGCATCCTGGACTTCCTACAGGAGCACTGGGACACCATCTTTGCCACCTACAATTCCAATGTTAGCTTCCTCCTGTGCCTCATGCATTGTCTTTTGCTGCTGAATGCCAGGAGGTAAGAACTAAAGCTTTCTTCCCTCTGCCAGTGGTCAGGACAGAAAAGCAAAATGCAGAGGGAAGGATATTTGGGGGAGGTTAGTATAAATGAAAAAAGCTTTTTGTTCAGCTGGATAGATGGAATTGTGTGCAGTGCTTAATAGACAAGGCATCCCCGAGTCTGTATGACCAAGCAACTAGAGGCATCAAAAAAATAATAATTTACCTCATTTCCACAATTCTGAGATATTTAATTGATTTCATTTTTTGAGGCAGAAGATGCAAACATTAAGTGTACACATTGATTTCTTTTTATATAGCCAGATTTCAGAAACATTAATATTTGATAAATGCAATCTCAGTACGGAAAAATGTTCATAATTCAATGTACCATACAAGCTAGAAATAATTTTCTTTGCAGAAAACTACACACAATATGCATGGGATTCCAAACAATATCAACAAGCACACTTACCTAAGAGTGCAGTTGAATAAGCCCCCTTTCTCGAAGCCCCACTTGAATCTATGGTTCTTGAATGTACTGTGTTCAACCCATCTCCCCCCACATGGTAGAAGAGATTCACTCTTTCATCTGAAATGCTTGGGACCAAATGTTGTTCATGGTTTGAAATTTTAAAAATTTTGTGAACATTTGCATATTGATTTATTTATATCTGTATCTTCCTATATATTTCATTTTGCATATATATGTATATATATTTCATCTTACACATATATGTATACACACACATACATATGCACTCCTCTAGCTCTCCGTCTGTGTTTTAGATTTGAGAAATAGCTTAGTCTGGTCTGAAACTTGTTTGTTGTGTGGTTAAGGTTGGCCTTGAACCCCTAATCTTGTTGCCTCTACCTCTAGGGTCCTATGATTATTTGAATCTGCCACCATGCCTGATTCCACCTTTCTCAATCATACTTATGCCAGTATAAATGATAAGTTTAGTCATTTAAGTCAAAGAACTCATGTTTTTGAACATGAGTTATCACTAGGGTTGGCTCAGTTTAACACCCGTGCCTGTGCTGGCTGTCATTCCAGCCTCAGGAGGTGAGACAGCAAGGCCATGAGGTCAAGGCCATCAGGAACTAACTAGAGGCCTTGGGAAATGCTGGGGAAACCTCCAGCCCAGAGAGGGTCTAGTCCTACTACCATTTGTTAATTTGGAAAACATCCATTTTCAGCATATGGTTAAGTCTGGAGGCTTTTCCTTGTCTCTTTGTGTGGGAGCCCAGCGGAGGCAACAGGAGTATCCTTTCACAGAACATTTCATTCTTTACATTTCAACAGTGTTTTTCTCTTGAATGTGGGCAGATTTCTATTTCTATGTTTGCTGTTTTAGATTTTATCTACTTACTATAAGTATTTTTTTCTATCCAGGAGGCCGGGCCCTCTAGAAGAGGGCACAGGGCACTATCAGAAATAGGATTGCCACAGTATAAGGTTGCAGGGGAATCCAGTGTATGAGTTATCTACTCCCATTAGAAATGTGAGTCCCTGACAAATTTAAAATATGAAGCATATGTTTAATAATTACAAGTGTTGTCAAGACGGTAGTCACAGAGTTCTTCAACGTATAGGACTCTGCAGTTACATGGCCTGGAAACTAGTCCTTTTGAAACATTAAGGACCAATAGAGTCAAGTATCAGTGCTTTGGAAGGTCCAGTTCTGATGACAGGGAAGGTCACTAAGAAATGAATCATTGGCTCTGCTGAAGGCACAAGAAGGATCTCATAGCTAGGACAACCTATAATGATAAGACAGTGTTTTCTGCTATATGAAAATCCATTGTTCAGTATCAACTATGGGCATCGTTAAGTTGTACTTTCTTTAACTTGGCATACTTTTTCATGTTGATATATACTGAGTTTTAGGAGTGGCCTCTTATAAAAAGAACCATGGCGTGGTCCTGAGGAAACATGAATTTACAGTGATATTTTTCTTCTTTATTAGTTATCCAGAAGGATTTGGATTGGAGCCCAAGCCCAGAATTACTCCTTATCACCAAGTCTTCCTTTCTCCAAATGAAGAAGTGAAAGATAAGAAGGAGGAGGGCCTCCCAAGTCTGGGCGATGGTGCGTTCTGCCGGGTGTCCTGTGGGGGGCAGAGGGGAGGTGGGCAGCAGCAGTTGCAGTGCAGGCTCCAGACAGATTGGCAAGGCATGGATGAGAGGAGAGATGTATGAATGGAGGATGAAGGCAAGGGACAGAGGATGGAGAGATGGGCAGGAGGAGGGAGGCATAGAAGGTCAGCTGGAGGGATGGGCAAGAAGACAGAGAAACTTACTTCAAGCCCTTGGCTCCTCACTCAAGTTGAAACTGACATGCCAGTTCAAACCAGTACCTTGCTACCTCTCAGCTTTGTTCCCCACAATGTCAGTTTATATAACACACACACACACACACACACACACACACACA
>BDUI01005976.1:33291-68030 GCA_002335545.1 Apodemus speciosus
AGTTCAGGGCACTAGAGACTTCAGTGTACTAAGCAGAGCTGGCTTGTAGATGTGTCTAGTTTTCAGATAACCCAGGGCACTGAGAAGAGTAGAGTCTGAGAAGCAGATCCAGTGTTAGGAAAATGAAATGGTTCACCTGGGCACCCCCTTGCATTTAGGCTCCATTCTCCATAGAGAACAATGTGTTTAAGAAGGACCATTAGGAGGTGTTTGGGGTAACCCTTTAGCTATTGTCTTAGTTAGGGTTTCCGTTGCTGTGAGGAGACACCATGACCAAGGCAACTCTTATGAAGGCAAACATTTACTTGGGACTGGCTTAGTTTCAGAAGTTCAGTCCATTATCATTAGAGCCAGAAGCACGGTAGCATGCAGGCAGACCTGGTGCTGGAGAAGGAGCTGAGAGTTCTACATCTTTATCCCAAAGCAACAGCAGGACATTCTCCTCTGAAGGTAGCTAGGAAGGGGGCGTCTCTTCCATACTGGGTGGAGCTTGAGCATAGGACCTCAAAGCCTACACCCACAGTAATGCACTTCCTCCAACAAGGCCACACCTACTCCACAAGGCCACACCTCCTAGCAATTCTCATGGGCCAAACATATTCAAACCACCACAGCTACTTAGGAGTCACACACAAGGGATGCTACTGGTATCAGACTGGATTGGGGATTAGAGAGAGACTCCTTTATCCCTTGATCTCATTTCTTAGACTTGGGCATGAGAGGCAGACAGGTCTTAGTAAGAGGTAGTCAGACATGGGAAGAAGGAAAAAGCCAACTTACATGGATGTTGGTAGCTTTGGCTCTACAAATTGACTTCTGGGTGGAGCTTGCAAAGCTGAGGCAATCAAGATATCAAGAAGTGAGATTCTGTTATGGGGGTCCTGTTGGTCCTGTTTTGGGGGAGGTCATTCTCACTGTGCTGTGTACTCTCTTTCTTAGTCCAGCACAGCATCCAGAAGTCAGTGCGGACACTCTGGCAGCAGCTGGTGGCACAGAGGCGACAGACCCTGGAGGATGCCTTCAAGATAGATCTCTCTGTGAAGGCTGGGGAAAGTGAAGTGAAGATCGAAGAGGTCACCCCACTCTGGGAGGAGACGATGCTGAGAGCCTGGCAGCATTACTTAGGTCTCTGTCCCCTCAAGCCAAGGAACAAAAACTGCTGGGTCTCATAAAGTCATTACCTTTCAAGGTTCTACTCAGGGCCAGGGCCTTTTCTACCCAGGATTCTACCCAAAGCCAGGACTTTTTCTGTTTCATACATTTGGTTTATATCACTGAAACATTTCTTATCTGTCCTCGCAAAGAATGAATGCTATATTTACCTGCTGGGGAAAAGGAAGGCTGGAAGTACCAACCAAGCAGACAACTTGCAATAATCCCTTAGAGGGTCTGGCCACTTGTCCAGGGTTCTGGCTAAGACTTGTGAGATTGGAGCACTAGATCTGGCCCCAATGATCACTGATCAGCTTTGAAACTTTGCTTCAAGCTACACAGCAGCCTTGAGCATCAGGTTATATACTGTCACCTCATGAAATGAATGACTATCCTTAACATATTAGCCTAAAAACCAAATATTCTGCCTTCATGGTTAAAATTTAGCAATGAGATTTTAATTTCGCTTTGGTTTTGAGGTTCAAAATTCATACGCCTCTTTAAAGTCTGTCAACATCACAAAAGTTTACAGCACCTCAAGAGGTAGGTGTTTGCCTATCTATTGGCTTATTATCCAGGCATCCAGAGCCCTTATCTAACTGGCCTTCCAAATYGTACCAGAAGATATGTGTGTGTATGTCTATCTTAGTCCATTCATGCTGCTTACATAAAAAGCATAAGTTGGATAGTTTATGAATAACAGAAATTCAATTTCTTGAGAGTTCTAAGAAGTCTAAGATCTGGGTATATGAGATTTGTTGTCTAGTCAGAGATCTCTCTGCTTTCAAGTCAGGCCTTGTTGTAATACCTTATAAGGTGTGCTTGGATGTTGTGTCTTTACCTAATAGAAGGAATGGAAAGACAGAGAGCTGAGCCTGTTTCCTTTAGCCCCTTATAAGGCATGAATCCATCCCTGAGACTGAAGCCTCATCACTTTGTCACTTCCTGGGATCATGGTGGGGATACTACATGGATTTCAGAGGGAGCACATTCAAGCTGTAACAACATGTGTACGTGTAGTTTGGAGCCACAGTATCAGATTGTGTGCCAGAGATAAGTGTAATAAAACAAGACACATATGCCCATGGAGATGTAAAGGTATATAAAACCGAGATGGACTCTGAAGCACTCTTCCACTAGCAGTCAAGTACGGAACACTTTAAATGTTTCAGGTCCTTTAAGCACCTTCTTTTAGCCCACTCTCATGACACTGGGTCCGAATTCTTCCATCTCCATTCCATCCTATGAGAACACTGAGGTTTAATAACTCTGGGATGTTACCATATTTTCTCATGTCTCACTAGACACTAACAAGCCATGGAGACAGGAGTTTGGACCAAGTCTAGGGGCCCCACAGGCCACATACGTTTCTTAGTGGAAGAAACATCTGAAGATGGCAGGGTGAACCTGCAGTCTGTGCTGCTTCWCTTTGTCAGAAGGGATGCAGCATTGGGCCCTAGAGTGCCCTTTGCCAGCCAGCCGTGGAACTGGTGTGCATGTCTCTTCTTTCCACTTCAGCTCTCATTTCCTCCCACAGCATCTGAGAAGAAGTCACTGGCCAGTCGCTCAAGCGTCGCACACCACAGCAAAGTGACTTCGTGGAGTGGCAGCCTATCCTCCGCCATGAGACTGATGCCAGGGCGGCAGGCAAAGGATCCTGAGTGCAGAGTGGAGGTGAGCCTAGAACCCCTGACCTGAGAGATGTCTCAGCGATYGCAGATACCAGTAGTGGCATCTCCTCTCTGCTGTCTGCTACATGTGATCATGTTCCACAATCTCTGAGTGTCTGGGGATGTGCATGCGGCTTCCCAGTTAGGACTCTGTATAGAAAAGCCAGGTCTAAAGCTGACTTTAACTAGAATTGGATCTGGGTTACTTTTCAGTACCAAGAGCAGATATTCTTGGAACACCTAAATTTAAAAAAAAAAAAAATTCATTTTGAAACAATGAGAACACATTTCAAATTCTAAAATTGGCTAGACTTCCCTAAACTGGTTACCCTGTTGGAATGGGCACAGAACAGCCACAGACAAGGATGCTAAAGAATGGGCATGGAAGGTTCTGGAAGGAGGGAGCACTGCGTTGAGACTCAGCAGCCCTCAGACCCCACATCCATCACTCATCTCCACGAGCTGCCTTTGTCGTTACCAGAAGGCATGGTTCTCAGGTACATATGTACACTGTGATGTCATAAGATAAGAGCATCAACTATTTGCCCTGGGGTCTGTTTAATTATTTTTAAAAATTAATTTTGATTATTACAGCTGATTACACCTCAGTGAGCAATGTAATTGATATTTTCTAATGTATCCCAAGGAACATTTTGTATAACACGCTTTTTGTTGTTGAAGGTTAAAGACTCCGTTATTGGTTTTTCCCTAAATATGCCCACATCATTAGTCCCCCCAGTGAGGAGGTCGCCATCTGGAAAAAGCAGCATGGAGACATTATTCAGGCACGAGTGCATGAAATTGGTGTTTTCGCATCTTCTGTCTCTCTTCTGGAAAGAAGAGGCTTGTAATTAAAGGAGTTGGTACTGGAGGAAGCATTATTCATCCGGTGTTATTCCTTATCATGTCAGCRCTGACAGCTCTATAGCACTGATAAATTGTTCCTGGGACTGAGGCATATGAGGTAGGATTCGTCATGGCTCACACCTCTCTTCCTCTGCAGCAGAGTATGGACTTGTCCTGACATGGAAGCTGAGCTTTGAGTCAAGGCCAATTTCATAGACGTCACTTACTTTGATAGATGTGATTTTCCCCTCCCCGCCCCCCTGCCCCCTGTTCCCTGCCCCTGGCCCCATCGCAGTCCCTTCTGGGATCAATTGTGATGTCGTCTCTGACATGGTGAAGGTCTTGAGAGTCAGATAGAGGCTGTGGACTTGGCCTCTCTTCAGACCTCCAAAATCCAGCTCAGGGGGTTCTGGAAGCCATTTAACCACTATCTGCTTGGAGAATCTTGAGTGATACTCTGACCAGCCTGCTTTCTCCTTAGCAGGGATATTGCTTTTCTGCTCACTCAATTTCAGTTGCTCTGGTTTCAGAACAAGCCGGGAAGCTGTCTTCCCACCTAGAATAAGGACAATTTGTTTTGGTTGGTGGTTTTCAAGGGTTCAACCCATGGTGACTTGGTCTGTGTGCTTAGAATGTGTGGGAGGAAAGAGCTGTTCAGACAGGCCGCACCTCCTAAGTTTTCTAAAACTTCCTAAAATAATGTCAGTGCTACTAGCTGATGATCAAGTGCTTGACACAATGACACAGTGAGCCAGAGGGGAACAATCTGTATTCAAACCACAGCAGTAACCAAACACCACCCTATTTGGGCAGAAACACTGTCATAACATACAGTGTTCACTGATATCAAGTGAGGGTCAGGTAGACAGAAACGCTCTGTATTGTCTCTTCATTCTTCTTCAGACCTATAGTTATTCCAAAATGCAAAACATGTTACTCTCTACTGACACACATGGAAAGAAAAGCATTGGCAAACAGGAGATGGGGCCTGGACACTGGGAGGCACTAGGGAGGGAACAGAGCAAGAGAGATTACGCCAGGTTGGAGGCAAGAAAGGGAAAGGCTTGGAAGGCAGTGTAAGGAAGAAACAGCGGGCAGGAAAAGCCCAAGGGTACTCACAAGGGCAAGATAGGAACCAGTACCAGATAAGGAGCAAATGACATGCTGTGTGTCCATAAGTGAGACGTTGAATGGGGGGATGTGGTGGGGTCTTGTTCATGTACTGGCTAGATTAAGGATGATGCTCCTGAGGCAAAAGGGTATCCAAGGGATGTTCCGTCATTTAAGTGGAGAAGGCTACGGCAAGCATCCTAATCCTACAGTGGTAGGAGTATCCAACATCAAAGAACACAAGAAAATTCTGCTGCCCACGGCTGGGACGGATGAAGACAGGAACCAGCCAAGGCCAGAGGAAATGGCTGGGATGTGGGGGAGTGAGAGCAGTGTAGAGAATCTGTGGGCCATGAGGAAGATGAGAGTCAGAGGGCATGGGGGGTCCTTAAAGAGGTAGAGTTCATCTGCATGCATATATCTGCTAATCCATGTCTTAGTGTGTGGAGTGTGAGCTGGGCTTCTCCCTACTTGTCTCTGGAAAAGCCACACATGCTGTCCACCAGTGCACAGCTTCCTGTGTAAGCAGCCACCAGCCCCATCTGAGGAGGGAGACCCTGTACTAGTCTCCCATCAGCGCCTGAGGCCATTTGTAGGAGAAGGGCACTCAAAGTGCTGAGCCTGGGTCTGTCACATTTCCACTGGGACACAGATGCTCCTCCTCCTATCTGCTGTTTTCCATATCTTAGGAGAATGTTGAGATGGACTTGTGGAGGGACAGAAGAGCTGAGCAAAGTTTTCACTGGAGATGCTAAAACATCAAAGATAAGCTTTCGGGTGGGGGTAAGGGGGTTGCCAAACTCAGAAGAGCATTTAATATTGTTCCAAGTGCTTCCAGGGTCCTCTAAAGATTGTCCTTGACCATATATACCAACGCTATCAGCATCCCCATAAGCACCATCAGTAGCCACACTTGGGGACCTTGGATAGTCTGCCACTCAGAGCCCATCTCCTGTCAGCTCCATCGCTGATCCTATACCATAGACACAGCCTCCCATGAAGCAGCCTTTACCCATGGCCGAGACCCACACCATCAAATCAGTGGCAGCTCCGTTGAGGAACACTCTTGCTAATGTCCTTGGTGAAGCAAGTGACACTTGTGGCTGTCTACTCTAAACACTTTACTCCTCACCTCTTCGTGGAAACTTTCAAGCATGCACAGAAGCAAAGGGAGCAATAGTAATGAGTCTGTGGCATCTTCACGGTGTCTTCACTGCCCTTTCTCAAACTCCCTGCCATCCCAACCTTCACCTACATTTTTAAACATTTATGTATACTTGTCTTCTCCTTAAAGAAGTTATAAAGCTAAAAAGCAGTTGTGGACGAGAGAGTGAGTATACAAAACTGGGGGTAGGGAGGGAGTGGCTTGTGGGTGCCTTGCTGTTGTGTCTATACTAGTGCCTCCTGTCGAGGGGCTCAGGATGCTCTTGCTGCGGCTGAGCCTGGAGGAGGAGGAGGAATACAGACTGCTGGCGACACCTCCTCCATCTTCTTCTTTAGTGCATTTGCCCTTCCGCTCGGGGCAACCCACAGACCTACTCCTTAGGATATAAAACTTCTGATCATAAGAGGCCAAGGGTTAGACCAGATTTTTCAAAAATAGCGACTATGGGCTTTGAGACAAAGTTGAGGTGTATGATCACGGAGGCAGTAAGAGCTGGGGAAGCAAAAGGCAGTTACCAAAGCAAGCTGGAGCTCTCAGATGCTCTGTTGTTAAGAGTTGGAGTCAGAGATGTTGAATAGCTTAATGAAACATTTAGAGACTTTGAAGCCCATGTGGTTGTCACACTGAATACTACTTTATAAATATACAGTCAGCAAATACAGTCTAATGTTTGTGGGCAAGAAGGGACTTCTACATGAACATGACTTTAAAGTATTTTATGGAGCAGGTAGTTCTAAAGTTGGGAGAAAATGAAAATGTATAGAGAGGTGCAGAGTGTCTAGAGAGGTGGCCAATCTCATTGACCTGTTCTCACTGGTGTGAAGAAAGGATAGTCACACTGTGTCCACAAGGCAGGAGATGCATGGGATACTGGAAGCCAGAGGATAGCTGCTGAAAACTGGAACATACAGACTTTCTGAGGATTACTGGAAAACTTGGTGGCGGGCGGAAAAATTCTGAGAGAAAGCAATTAAATAGGTCTGTCTGTTGAGGAACAAAACCATCCACAAAGAAATGTTTGAAAACAATGGGCTTTGAAATTTTAGTGGTGTAAGAACTATTACTAAGACCTGGAAAATGGAATCTTTGTTTTCATAATTGTGGTGGGTAAAGTGGTCAAGGATTTGCTCTGATACCAGATGGCAGGACCTCCTGGCATGAAGACAATACACATGAGACATATTCATCTTTTGAACAACACGAGGGCATTTCTTTTATGGGGATTTGAACCAAAGGGACCCAGAATAGCCAGTGGTAGCCAGGATGCTCTCTTGAGCAAAGAAATGGGAGGCTTTTATTGATTTGAGGGTGAGACTAAAATTTGGTAATTATTCAGTGATCATTATTCAAGGCCCATTATTCAAGGTTTTGTGAGTTTTGCTGCTGTTGTTATTGTAGTAGTAGTAGTTGTCGTTGTTGTTGGTGGTGGTGGTGTGTGTGTTTGTGTGTGTATTGGAGCACGTGCGTGCACATGTAGATATAGCAGGCTCACCTTAGGGGTTATAGGCTTCTGGCTTCTGGGCAGTGCCTTAACCTCAGAATTTGGAGTCCTGCCTGTTAGGGCTGTGACTGCCTTATGAGAGTGCCTTGACTGTAAGGTTTATAAAACATCACAGGACTACAGGGTTTTCAGTGCTTGTGTCAGGGACTGCAGGAACTGCAGGAACTGCTGAGTCTCAGTCCCTTCTGTCGCCAGTGTGGTCATCTTCCATGAATGTCCTGGTCTGCACCTTGTGATAATACTGAGCAACTGTCTGTGTCTGAGCTGAGAAAGAACACGGGTGATGAAGTGCATCCCAGATCCAGTGGCTAACAGACTAAGCTCACTCTGAGCTGAAATGGACGACTCATTTCTGAGATGCGCAGCGTGCTGCAGGTTGTGGCTGGTGCAGCCCAGCACACTGTTTGCAGGCCACTTTTCCTGAGGAGACCAAGTGCACGCTAACTCCCAAAAGCACAGCGCTTTAAAGCCAGAGCTAGTTATGCAGTTGCCAATGGCCATTATCAAGGTGCTTGCATGTGCCGGTGCTGTGCTTTTAAAGACAGCCAGCTCAGGTCTGTTCACCCCAGCATCACCACCAATGTGCACAAGCTGTGGTGCTGTGACATTAGGATGACAACGATGCAGCTAGGCAATGGTGATTTGCTCTTCCATTATAGTTTTACAGACCAATGTCATACTCGAAAGTTATGCATGTGTAACTGTAGTTTATCTCAGTAGACATTTGTCAACAACAGCAGTAGCCCCGCCATGGTGCCAGCACCCAGAATCATGGGGACGATCAACAGCAGGCTGAAGGAAGGCAGTGACTCCCCTCCCCTCCCCAACCCACCCCCGTTTTAAGCAAATTTTATTTGTCACCGTTTATCATGAGCCAGTTACAAGAATCTAAAAAACAGACGTAAATGAACAAAAGCAAACACTGATACCTTTAATGATGCTTCTTCGATGAGTACATCATTTGTGAGGCATCTTTATCTTCATAATAGAAGGATAATTAACATCACTAATTATCTAATTAAGTTCATTAAGCATCCACCAACAGTGCACCGTGAAGTTGACATTATGTTCCACTGTCAACAAATGCTTTTGATTTCTTAGGAAGTAATTAAAATGTAAATTAGCATGCAATTATATGCACAGGGGAAGTTTTGAATCAGATATTCATTTCAAAACTGCTTAGAGCAACATCGTTTTTATTTTTTTCTTCTTCAATAAAAAGAATCATTTTGCTATTAGCAGTGAGCATTAAGGTTGCTATTGCACTGTTCTGGTTTGAATCACAGCGAGGACTGTACACCATGACACTCAGCTATGTGTTGAGAGATTTGTTGCTGTGAGTTATGGATTTTTTTTTCTTGTTTGGTCACTTTATTTTAAGTATTTCTTTATAGTTGTGCTCTTTATGTTTAAAAAAATATTACAACTGATTCTTTCTTGAAAAGGTGTCCATAATTCATATTTTAAATTCTCTAACCAAGCATGCTTTTAAAAGACATTTCAGAACTAACATATATATTTTTTGTAAAGATTTATTTATTGTATGTGCCTGAGTGTAAGTACATATGTAAGTACAACATGAATGTGCAGGACACCATGGAAACCAGAAGAAGGTGTCAGATCCCCAGGAACTGTAGTTACAGGTGATTGTTAGCTGTCTATTGTGTGCTGGATCCAAAGCCAAGCAGGAAATGCTCTTAATGTCTGAGCCATTTTTTAAATCTGTTTTTATGTATCCTTTCTGTCAGCTACGTTTGAGAAGTTAGCTAGTGTTTTGAGGAAAGCATGAGAGATCTATTCTTCTACTTACTCAGGAAAGAGAGACTGCGTTCATCAAACATGTGGTCCTCGGTCTCACAGTTGCATTCTGCTCTCTTTGTGTGGCCTGTGGTTTCTGGTACAATATTAGAACTATAAAGAGCCCACGGTAGGACTAATAAAATCGAGAACCTCCTTGGATTAAGACCCTTCTGAAACATTATGGTGTGGCCCCAGACACCTGCTGGAGGAAAAGCTCCCCAAGAAAGAAGCCCCTTTATCCAAGGCACTGAAGCTTTCATTAGTGGGATGATCAAGATTAGATCCTGAGTATCTATCTCCTAATACAGCAGAAGGTCCAGAGTTCATGATGTTCTCTGTCATCTTTGTGCATGAACTTCTGTATCATTTGCAGATTCAGTTGAAGCCATCTGATTCATTGGTCTAGAGTCTCTCAAACTACCTCTTCTTGGATGATGATGATTCCAGAGACGGATATGCTGGATTCAGGCCTTTCAGTTTTAAGCAGATTTCAGATGAAAGCAGAGAACATAGGCATCTGAGACTCATAAAACATTCAAGGTCATGGCCTGAACCACTGACTGCCCATCACTGTGGGTATAGACAGATGCTTGATGGTTGAGACAGAGTGACTGGTTTTCTAGTGAAACAGGGTGGTGTCCTTAACTACTTGAATGAGGTAGCTGGCCAGGGTAAACAAAGCATCACTGTCCAGGATTTTGACCTGCATTCAGACTGAAGGTTCACAGAGACAACATGGTAGCCGATCTCCAGTGCACATCCCAACTTCACCCTGAGCTCTGCAGAAAGCTGTGAGCTATGCCGTGCTTACCATCCACTTCACGAAGGGTGGCTTACTCTCATATATCCATTCAAAGTGGACTCCCCTCAGCTCATTCATTAAGCAAACACTGATGAGGCAGCAAGATAATGCCAATCTGATAATGCCAATCTAACGTGCAGCAAGCATCTACCTGACCTATCCAATATGATTTTCTTCTTGATTTATTCTGAAAACTTTTCTTAGCATAGCCTGTCTCCCTCACAACTTGAGGTTGCATAATTCACGCACTAAATAGTATTAATGTAGCTTGCCTAAGCGTGGTCGCCTGCAGTCCTTCCCATAAGTGATCATACTTACCCTTCTCTGGTCTGTCTCTTTACTCAGACAGTTGTCATTGTACTCTGTGAACTCTGCAGGCAGTCACATCTTTGACCATCCTCTCCATCATTCAGCTTTTCACAGATGGTTTGTTTGGGGTGATGGGGCAAGTGTGCAAAGCCACTCAAGAGAGCAGACACACAGGTAGTGCAGTTCCCAAGAGTCAGCCGCTGCGCCTTCTCTACCTGGGGTCGACACTGCATATTGAAGGACGTGCCATTTCTAAATCATCCTTGGGCTAAGATTGTGTAATTTGAATCACTTGAAAGCAGTTAGTCTTACAATTTAAAGGAAGCCTGCCTCAAATCCTTTTGAAAACTGAACATGGGCCTTGAAAGGAGAGTTATCCTCAGGGAGCGCTCTGAGGTTGTGATGTCTGCGCACAAACTTCCTTGTAACCTTATAACCTGAACACTGGACTTATGTTCTGGGCTAAGTGACCCCATCCCAGGAATGCTTTCAATTAGGCATTATGAATTTTGGAATGAGGTGACATACATTCTTGTCAATTTCTCTAAATTCAAATTTTAAAGACTTAAATGTATTCATCAAAGCAAAAAAAAAAAAAAAAAGCTTTATTGTTCCCAAAGACAGAAGTGTCCCCAACTATATAAATGATAGAACGGCAGATGGTCGTGGAGTGGAGAATCAGGCTGGGGCCCTCCTGAGGCGTTGCTGCCATTCACAACCCGCTAGGCGCCCCGCTAGCAGCCCGGCCGCTGGGGCGCCTGTCGCGTGAGTTACAGCCGCGTTCTCGTCCTGGGACCCATCTATTATGAGAAACCATTTTGGTTAATTAAAAAAGTCTTTCAAAGTCTCAGAACGGGAAGTTCAGAAAATTTCTTCTCTTTGCCGTTGTTGATGGGGGTTGGTACAAACTTGCCTCGTTGGCCTGACAAAGAAGAGAGGAGAGGTTGATCAAAGAAGGCAGTATGGGGAGAGTATAAGAAGGCCTTTAGGTCTGGTCTTGAGTGGGCTGACCACCAGACGCCGGGGTCCTTGGGTACTGGTCTACCAGCTACTCCTACCCTAGCGGAGAGAATTAAGGCAGTGGCTGGGAGTTTTGAGTCAAAGGAACAATGCGAGCGAGCAAGTTCAGATTGGACCACTTTGGGTTCGTAGACTTTAGCATCTGGGACCCAGTCTACAGACTGGTGGCAGTGGAGAAAAAACAGAAAGGCAAAAAAAAAAAAAAAAAAAAAACAGAAAGGCAAAGGAATGAATGATTAAGAAGTCAGGAGTAGAATCAAACAACCAGAAAAGAAATGTCTGCTCTGTTGGAGAGTTCTAGAAGGCTTCTCAGGGAGGTGACAGTGGAGTGAAGGAAAAGAGCTGGTGACAAGGTCTTAGAGTGAGAATGACCTTGAGGCTATAGACAGGCCCCTCTGGCTGAGTGTGGACATCAGATGGAGGTGTGAACCGGAAGGAGGGGGAGAGGACCCAGTTGCTAAGTATCTTCCCAAGTTCTCCAGGGTCAGAGAGGGACATAATTCTCTGTGAGTTCTTCTACTTCCGTGTCTCCATCCATCTCCATCCATCCCTGGCTGTCCTTGTTCTTCTCCATTAGTTCCCCCTCCAGCATTTCACACAGACTCTTGTTTCAGGCTGGGTTTTGGGATGCTAAAAAAACAAAAAGCACTACTCCTGACTTAACACCACCTCCTTTAAGGTAGGTAAAATACTTGTGGCATGAGAGGAAGTTTTTGTAAGGAAATCAGAGCCTAAGCAGGATTGCAAAGAACTCATCTTGAGCCTTGAAGGGGAAAGAGGGTGTAAAGGCAGATCGGTGGGAAGAGAGTGGCCCCTTCTGATGCAAAGCGACAGTCAGTTATGACCATGGCCATCTGCCTATGGGCCAGTTGCCAGTTTGGAATGGACTTAAGTACCATATCTAGTTTTATGTATTTATTTATATTTTGACTCACTCTCCAAATTATTTATGATACATTTAGATGAAGATGCATTCAATAAAGAAATGAGATTAGGAAACATAATAGAAGCAAGTGGTTTCTGAAGAGATAGGATCATAAATACAAGATCTATAAAGATGCAAGTAAGTCAAAGCTTCAGTCTAAGTCCAGCTTCCTGGGAACCATCCTGTGCTGGGAGGTTGGAAAGTCCACGTACTAATGTCTCATCCAGTAACTGCTGCTACCCTGGTACAGGGCCTAGGCTTGAAACTAGGGGAACAGGAAGGACACAGCAGATGGCCCTGGCCTAGCAGCTCAAACCTGCCTCAGCTTGCCTTCACTCCCCTACTGTGTGTGACTTTTTAAGGATCCTACCATTGGTTTGTAATGCCACTTACTAAAAACCATCATCAGGACCCACGATGTCTGGAACAGACTCAGATCCAGAATCATTGGACGAGACCTCCTGTGCAGCTGTGCAGTCGTTTTGCTCCTGTTAGCCCCTCCCCTTGTTGTAAGACTTCACTTTCTTCCCTGGGCATTTGTGGTCCTCTCTACTTGGAGCCTCCTTCCTCCATTGGCCAATCCCCTTTCCCACGCTTAAAGAACACAGCTACTTCTGACAGCCCACCCAACCTTGTCTAGACTGACCGTGACCCAGTCTGCTTCATCTTAGTCTTATTTACTCTTCTCAGAAGAGTTTCATGTCCATATTGGGGAAATGCTATGTCCTGCTCATCTCTAAGGCTCTGGAGTCAGCACAAGCCCAGCTAAGAGGTGGCTCTTGTTTATGTATTCTTTCCCCCACAATGGCTACCCCCGTGAGCATCCGGACAAAGGGAGAAGACTGGTTGCTGAGCAGGTGATTTGGAGATCTGGTTTGGATCAACAAAGGGCACCTACTCACAAGCCCTGGTGTAGGTCTTAAGAGTGCCAGGGTAAACAGTTTTGGTGAGTGTTCCACGGGTAGCTCTACCCTCCCTCCGTGTGNACAGGTCCCTTTGTGATGTATATGCATGAGTTATCTATAATATTTCTTCATGGATCTGCAAATCTTCCAGAATCTGCCAAACTGTATCACTTTGGKTGTTTGCATGAAGGATGATGACACAGCTCAGGCTGTCATAGGACAGTGCTGTATGCGGGGCAGCATCAACTATACTTATTCCGTCATTGGYCTGGAAGCTATAGCAGAAGGTTGATGCGCTTTCCTTGGGAGCTTTCTCCTCTGTATGCTTGGTGGTTCTTCCTCCCCTTTGGTACTTTGAGGAACCAGGGATTAGGACACAGTCCAGCCCCTTACAGTATCTTAAGCCTCAGACATGCTTCCTGGAGTTGTAAATTCCTGGACAGAACCCAATGTCCCTTTTTCACTTGGGTCCCTTCTTGTAATTCTTAAATGTCTATGCCTCTCTGAGGAGGTTCTTGTGAGTGTGACTTCAGAGACACAGCAAGAATACAGTGTTAGGGAAAGGCCAGCCTAGTGACATTTTCCAGCTGTCTTGAGCCACACAGAAGCCCTGACACCCTGAGGAAGAAGAGACGGTTGGCTTGCTTCCTCAAGACACCTTGCTTCTTGCAATTTTAAAGTCTTTATTCCTGGCTGCACTAGAGTGTGGTGTTTTGTTTTTTTCAAGTAGTCATTCTCCATGTACTCATGACGATTGAATTTAATAAAAACATCACAGTTCAAAAAAAGACAAATTAGAACCCACTGTTCATCTTAGAAATTAATATGTGAGTGAGTTTAACAAGAGATGAATTGCACTGTGGTGAGCCGGTCCCTCTTCACCCACTCTGGGTCCCAGTTGTTTGTCATTATTGCTGGAAATATGATTATTATTCTGGTATTGCTTGACATTTATTAAGGATCCAGGGGCTGAGCCTCCACAGCAGAGAAAAGTGCAATTATCTGGGCACTCAGAGTAAGAAAATCTCCTGGCCTAAGTCGTCCAGACCCTCACTGATGAAGACCCTAGGCTGCTCCACCATTCTCGTGTTCTTCACAGTGGGCAGCTAGGATCAAAGAGCACAGATAGACATGACACGGGATTTGTCAGCAGATGGGGGAAGTGTTACGTTAAGGTTTTTTCTTTCTTATTAATTGCTTCTATTATTTACTCTCCTCCAGATTATTCTAAGAACGCACAATTCGGGGAATCTATGTCAGCTTCATTTGCAAGATGTAAAATATAGGAATTGTTGAGGGACAACCATCCTCCTTGTCCATGGTTTCCCTTTTTGTAGTTTCAATTACCTGTGGTCTGGAAATATTTTTGTTTTTACCACACTGCTATGGTTGGCGGTGTATGTGTGATGAAGACCTTCAGACCTGACTCTGTCATGCCTAGGCTGTAAATCCCACTTAATCTGGCATTCTTACAGACCTACTCCCCATCAGTTACTGGGTAACCATCTTGCTTATGTGATTTCTTTATTAAACCCAGCAGTCTCCAGCAATCAGTGATCACACAGACCACCGAGGCACCCAGTGCTTCTGTTCCAATATCTTTTATTTTGCCTGTGAGCAGCCCCTCGGCCCCAGCCAATAGGGCTGTTAACTCACATTGCCAGAGAGGCAGAGAAAATTGAAGTTGTCAACAAGAAGAGAGAGACAAAATTCACATGGCCGAGATGCTAAGACCTGTGGTCCGTGACACACCTACCTGTGAGGTGACGAGGAGAGAATGTTCATCTGCAGCCATCTGTCAAGGCCAAGTGTCTGACACTGGGGCGTGGCTACTGACTCAACTCGACTTCCCTTGATCCTCCCCATTTTACCATTAATCCAGGGCCACTGAGGAGCCACGATGCATGGACTTGGCACCCCTACCCCCTGAGCCTCCCTGCCCAGCGACAGTCAACACAGCCTTTGATTTTGATGTTTTGAGAAGTACCAGCCAGCTATTTTGTAGAATGTCTGCCAAATTTTATTTGCTTACTATTCTTCTGGGGTCATTTTGGAAAGGAGAAGACAGAGGTCTGGAAAGATCATGTTAACCCGAGTATGTGATAGTCCTGTGACGTCATCACAGGGTATCAACATTCATCACGCTGAGAGGTTGTATCTGCCAGCCTTCTCTACTGCCATTTGCTTATTTCTTTCTTTCCCCGTTCCCTGGGATTCAACCCACTAAGTCCACCCCACCCTTAAAATGCGGGGGTGAGTGAGCCCGACCCCCTGCAGAAGCAGGATGGCCGCCAGGCTCGCCATTTGAGATTCTCCTGCAAGGAAGGGTTATGTTTTCTTCTCCTTCTACATAGTCATTCAATCTTTTACTTATCTCAGTATGGACTCATCTATATTTACTGCAGAGTTAGGGCTATGATCCATTAAGCCCATCAGCTGACATAACTTGTTTTTCAAGTCATTCTAACCGAGTGCACATAACTGGCTTCGTATTCGCTTTTACTATAACCTTCTTGATCTCCTTTCCCGACCTCAAGTATGTTTTTGTTGTTGTTTGGTTTGGGTGAGGCTTTGCTGGGGTGGTACTTGGTTTTTCTTAGACAATGGATATGGAGTCTATCACTGATCTGGACTGCCAATACTCTCAAATGTTTGATTGCAGTTGTACCCTAAAGCATCCTACCATTTCTGTTGTGTAGTCCTTAGAAAAATTCCAGTGTAGCTGCAGTGACAAATACTCTCAGATCCATCTGACTCAAAAGAGCCAGTTCCTCTCTCACTTACGTTTACTCTTACACTACATGTACATTACAAACTGGCCGTGGGTTCAGAGGGCCTTAGCCTTGGTTGCTCCGGCTCCCAGAGCCGCCACTATCCAGAATGTTCTGTTTTAAGATTGGATTAAAGAAGAGCTTAAGGATACATCCCCCTTATCTCACGTAGCCCAGAGTCAGCAAGAACTCTGAGACCGCAGAAAAACAGGAGGGAGGGTCTAGAACTCGTGGCCAAAGAGCACTAATGTCTGTCTCCGTGTGTGTGTGTGTGTGTGTGTGTGTGTGTGTGTGTGTATGTGTGTGTATGTGTGTGTGTATGTATATACATATATATTTGTATATATATTTGTATATGTGTGTGTATTTATATATATATACATGTGTGTGCATCAATATATACATATATATGTATATATGTGTGTGTATTTATATATATATAAATGTGTGTGTGCATCAATACATACATTCATATGCTTTCATTAATGTACTTATATGTAAATGTTTTTATTATCTATATTATAATATATGTGTTTTCATTTTCTTTCCCATGCAGATGTAATTGTCTATCGTTTTCTATTCCCATCAAAAAAAAATCACACCATGGCAGGAGCATGGTCCCATGTCACTAGATGCTTTTCTGATGCTAGAGCTGCAGTGAACTGTTGTGTAGAGCGTCTGGTTAGGGTGGCAAAAGGAAGCGTCCATCTTTACCACGGAGACTTGTGACAGCCCTTTATGTGAACAGTCTACAGTGKCTGCATAGCATTCCGTAACAGGGCCTAAGCTTTCCTCTGTGCGCAGATATGTAAATTGTTCCATTGTTAGCTTCTATAAATAGCTTGGCCAAAAATAAAAATAAAGGCCAACTGGGTGTTTGTGCAGACATCTGATAATATCCTTGGNTGTGTGTGTATGTGTGTGTGTATGTATATACATATATATTTGTATATATATTTGTATATGTGTGTGTATTTATATATATATACATGTGTGTGCATCAATATATACATATATATGTATATATGTGTGTGTATTTATATATATATAAATGTGTGTGTGCATCAATACATACATTCATATGCTTTCATTAATGTACTTATATGTAAATGTTTTTATTATCTATATTATAATATATGTGTTTTCATTTTCTTTCCCATGCAGATGTAATTGTCTATCGTTTTCTATTCCCATCAAAAAAAAATCACACCATGGCAGGAGCATGGTCCCATGTCACTAGATGCTTTTCTGATGCTAGAGCTGCAGTGAACTGTTGTGTAGAGCGTCTGGTTAGGGTGGCAAAAGGAAGCGTCCATCTTTACCACGGAGACTTGTGACAGCCCTTTATGTGAACAGTCTACAGTGGCTGCATAGCATTCCGTAACAGGGCCTAAGCTTTCCTCTGTGCGCAGATATGTAAATTGTTCCATTGTTAGCTTCTATAAATAGCTTGGCCAAAAATAAAAATAAAGGCCAACTGGGTGTTTGTGCAGACATCTGATAATATCCTTGGCATAAATTATCAGCAATGGGAAGAGTGGTCAGACACTGAAGGGCAGCGCAGTACTGAGCCACAGGAGCCAGGACTCAGAACAGTGGCTCTTCACCAGGGCTCTGAGCCTCAGCCCTCAGCTACTGGCCTTTCCCTCTTGGGAGCCGCACGACTGTGATGACAGGACTAATGGCCCTTCACACAAGCAAGCAGAAGGACTCCTATCAGCAGAGACAGGGCACTTCCTGTTTGGACAGTAGTGTCACCAGCAACAAGCCAGCCCCAGCACTACCCCTRGCAAACTGACATTATCAAGCTGTGACCAGCGACTTAAAAATGATTTCTAGATGGGATGTAATCCATTCCTCATCTCAGAAGCAGGCTTGATTCCTGAAGCACTTGCTTCCTCCCTAAGGAGACTGGGGGAAATCGGGGCCCTGGGTGCCTTCTCTTAAAGCCTCCAGCAGCCTTTGGAGGCCCTTCGTTCTGCTTCAGAGGCTCTTGGGGTTCTTTAACAGACTGACAGTTGCTAAGCAAAGGCTATGCAGTTCCAGTAAGTGACACAAAACTCTGCTGTGAATTTGTCCCTAATCAGTGTGCACTATCCACTGTTGTCCAGGCAGATGGGCCTCTGCCCTTGAATTGACCCTGCATTCTGTGGATAACAACCTTTCAGGTTGAGGTCCGAGACACTTAAGGTTTGTTTAGCATTGGGGAGATGCCTAGGTGGAGGTGAACATGGGGGAGATGTTTGCGGTAAGTCTAGCATGCAGCTTCCTTTTCCACTCGGCTTACGGTCAATCGTCCCCGCGTTGCTTCAGTGTCTGATTCAGCTAATAGGAACAACAGCCGCACAGGCTTATGGGGAAGCTGACTGTTAGATGTACTATGCACATACAGACCCCTTTATCAGCCGCAACGTGCTCTGTGCCTGTCAGTAGAGAGGATGGGGCAGCATTTGGATTCTCCATGCTTGTAGTCACTGCGGAGCTGCTGGTCAGGCTCCCTCCCATTTGCCAGTCTACCCAGGACTCCCGCTGAGCCCTCAGGGAGAAAGCAGAGACTGATTCATGCTTCCCTTCTCTGCACTGGAGATGGGAACTCTCAGGTGTGAATCCACCCACTCTCCAGGTGACACCAACCTCTAATCCACACACGCACCCAGCTGTGCCCCTTCCCACCAGTGTCCACGCAGGAGGGGCCTCTCTCTGCCATTGCTCATATCCCGTGCCACCAGGGACCTTTCTCTTGTCTTTGCTTTTTGGCCCTGTCCTTCCTATTTCCATGCCCCACCCCTGCCTAACATCCACTCTGCCCTTGATACATGTTTTGGATTGATTACAGGGCCCTCCACTATTCAACGATGCTCCCATGGGTTATATCAAATGGTRTAATAGATATGCATGCCTAGCCTATGAACTTCTATGTACCTTAAGTCATCTTTAGATTACTAATAACACCTGCTGCAATGCCAGTGCTGTGTTCCTGGTTGTTACACCGTGCTATTTAAGGAGTGAAGACAAGGGGGAAAATCCCCAAATACTCAGAACAGGCTTAACTACATGTATATATAAGAATGTGGATTTAAGGTTTTTGTTCTTCACTTGGTCAACTCCCAGAATGCTCGAGTCTCTCTTGACCCACCGGAGCCGGGGAGCTTGTCCCTGTCTTCTCTTGCAGAGTCAAGCTTCTCAAGGATATCGTTTACTATGCCCACATTCTTCCGTCCCATCACTAGCTGAGCTATGGCGGATCGAGTCGTTCCTCTGAATGCCTCGCAGCTCTCTGTGTGTGTGGACTCACGCCCGTTCCCTAACCTCACCTCACTGCCCATCTTCTGTGCCCTCATTGAGCTTGAACCCTGGGCTTTAATCAAGTTTTTCCTTCGGCTTCCCTTACAACTGTCTGTGCCTTTGGTCTGAACCTTGCTAGGGTTCTCGAGGTCTCGGACTTTGTCCCACCAGTACCCACCCTGTTCTTCTGAGGCATGGTGTATGGAGGCTTAACTAATCCCTGACTGCTAATAACTCAAATCCATAACACATCCTTACTGACCTGACCCTTTCCTGAGCTTTCCCTGGGAAGCCCCAGACGTCTTTTTTTTTTTTTAATCATACAATCAAGTTTGACCTTTCTCTCTTGTTTTTTAATCTCCCTTATTATTTTCCCAGCCTATCAGATTTAATTCGCATGGGTAAGCAACCCAGAAACGTGAGAGTTGTCCCCGCCCTCTCATACAGTCGCCAGCTCCACACACATTTCTTTACTGCTGGTCCTTGGACTTGATGCCTTTGCATCATGTGGACTTTCCCCTGTACTGCCATGGTATTACTATGTATACCCCACTGTCACCAAATCCATCCTAAAATTGCTGCCAGGATAGCCACCAAGAAGCATTAAATCAAAAAATGCTAAAAATGAGGAAAAGGTGAATTAAATCAGACTTTCATGTAAAACCTCTGTGGTGAGACTGGAGAGTAAGTGACATCCACAAAGTCTTGTCTGGACTTTGGTTCAGGAAGTTTCCTTCTTTTGGGTCACACATCACTTGAGGCTTTATCTCTCCTCTTACAGCCAGACAGGAGGTTCGCATCTATACTTCAGAGCCTGAAAATTACAGAAGCTTAGTGAATGTGTCCCCCGCAGCTGTACTTGCAAATGTTCATCGCAATGAGTCATGGGTCTGGTGTGAGGTCTCTGGCTTCTGCTACACCGTCAATGCTGGATCCTCCCTGGGACTCCTCTTAGTTAAGGATAAGAATGCTATAGACAAATGCCAGAATTTTCCATGAATGTACCTTTGAAGAGAGTAGCTAAATCTTTTCTGATTGTATTTACAATTCTGGTATTTTTATACCCACAATTTCTTTGGGTAACAGCTTACAGCACAGTCCCATTCCATAGCCCCATTTCAGCTTCATTGCAGCTTAGCAGATAGACCAGGAGATAACTTCATGTTACCACGTACAATGGTTTTGGTTCTAGAAAGGTTAATTGATTTATTCATATAAGCATGGCTGCCAAAGGCCAGGAATCAAGGTGTCTTAAGTCCTCCGCTTCCACACTCACATCCTGCACCACCAGACCAATGCAAAGCCTTTTCTATCATCTTGCTGAAGTGGGCATGCCTGGGCCCATTTCTACCCCCTCAACCCCAGAGCAGCAGACAAGGTCCTGCTCTTTCTGACACGTGCCAAAGTTGCTATTGGAAGGTATCTGCTTTATCTCAAGGGTCCCTGGGAGTACCCCATTCCTAATTCATGTTTCCAAAGCACTGTGTTTAGAAGAATTGGGGTTCTTGCCTTGGGTGAAGCAGCTGTGAGCAGTTCAACACTCATGTCACTAGTATTGATCATAAGCTTTGCTTCACTTATAAATGTCCATAAATGATGTAACAGAAATATTGAAGAAACTTTTGCAAACAAAATTAAAAAAAAAAAAGAAAGAAATCACCCTACGCTTCTTACTCCAGAACTGGATTTTAAAAATTATATTGTTTTCCTAATTTGCCAAAAAAAGACTTTTCTATTTTATTGGAACATAATATATAGGGAAAATATCCAAATGACAAGTATGTAAAAATAAGTATTTTAACAAAGAGAACATATGGCGACCACCCAGATCGAGCAGCACTCGGGGCCCCTGGCCTTCTTAAGTGTCCCTCCCACTCCTGCCCCAGCCCCTCAGCTCCTAACTCTGCATCTCTCCTCACACTGAACACTATCCTTTTCCCACATTTTAAAATTTATATAAATAAAGTAGCAACATATATATATATATATATATATATATTCTTTTGCAGGCTTCTTTCTCTTCTAATGTCTGTAAGGTTCAATGACATCCTTGCACGAAGCAGCAATTCATTTTCTCTGTGTAAAGGGAATTCTCAAGTCTCTGTCTCAGGAATGCCTCACATCCTTAAAAATTATTGAAAAATCAATCCAAAAGGTTTTCTTACATAGGTTATAAATATATTGTCATTTATTATACAGGAAACTGAACCAGAATTTTAAAAATAGTGCATTTATTAATTAATTTGAAATACTAATGAGAAATCTATTGTCTGTAAATATAAAATGTAACTTAATGAATAATTACAATTTTTAAAACWAAAGGACTGAGAAAATTTGTTATTTTATATTTTAATAAATACTGTTAATTAATGTCTAACTGTGCTTGGGGAGGAAGGACCAATTTACTTTTTAGGAAATATAGGCATTTTCCTCTGATGGCACACCAAGACACAATAAATAGCAATGTTTTGAAAGCTCACCTGAAATTTTAGTCAGTGAAATAGTTCCACTTTGTAACATTTGTTTTTGTCTGCACAAAGAAGAGAGACTGCAATCTATACTGTATTTTGGAACATGCATTATCGCATGTGTGTCGCATACATTAGAAATACTGCTCTCCCGAGTTGCATTTCACAGTTGTTGAAACATTTCATTACTCAGTGTGCTGGTAGGTTGCTGTCAACTCAACACAAACCCACACACATCTGGGAGGGAACCTCCGTTGCAAAAACAAAAATCAAATAAAAAACCCAACCAACATGCCAAACAAAAAGCCCTAACTAACCAGCCAAACAAACAAAACCCACCTCTAAGTGGAAAGAACAATGTAAGAACCAGCAGGGAGGGAGGGCAAGAGAAAACGAGGTCCTTTCAATCAGCAGGAGCAAGGCATATAGTGCTCAGCTCAGCAGAGACCCAGGCAGCATGCAGAGGGCCTGCAGGGGGCGGCCYGGGCTTTGCATCTTTAGTATGGCTTCTAGTGCAGTGTTATGGGACCCTGAGTGTGTGAACRTGTGGGGCTTTGTTTCTCGTGCCCTCTCTTGGGCTTCTTTCCTTCTGTTTGGTTGTCCGATTCCAATGCATTAGCTTTTGTTTTATTTTATTTTATTATCATCCTTTAGAAGCCTGTTTGTTTTTCTAATGAGAGAAAAGAGATGGATCAGGATGGGAGGGGCAGGGAGGGGAGGAGGAACTGGGAGGAGTGGAGAGGGAAACCGGAAACCTTAAGCAGGGTAGATTAAGTGAGGAAGGGAAAAACTATTTTCAATAAAGGAAAAAACAAAAAGAGAAAAAGGAAGAAAAAGGAAGGAAGGAAGAAAGGGAGGGAGGGAGGGAGGAAGGGAGGGAGGGAGGGAGGAAGGGAGGAACAAGAAATGTCCAGGTTGGAGCCTTGGTACAGAAAGGGGTTTTACAAGAGAATATTTACAATGGAACAATGAGGCAAACGTGCTACAGTGAGAAACATGGAAAACATGCTGTTCAACACCGCTGGCGCTGGAATAAATAAAATCTAGATTTACACTATTTTAGAAAATAAAAACCACCTCCATAGTGTTGGTCTGTAAGAAAATCTGTAGCACATTTTCTTGATTAATGATCAGTATGGGAGAGCCGAGCTCACTGTGGACAGTGTCACCCCAAAGCAGGAGTTTCTGGGTGCTCAAACCATGGGGAAGCAAGCCAGTAAAGAGTGCTCTGTACTGTACAGTGCTCTGCGCTTCAGTTCTGCGCCCAGGCGTCCGTCTTGAGCTCCTGTGCTGACTTCCCTCAATGATGGAGTGTGGCCCCAGAGCTGTAAGGAGAAAAGAACAAAACAAAAAACAAACAAAAAAAACCCCTGCTTTCCTTCCAGGTTGATCTCGGTCATGGTGTTTTGTCAGCAATAAAAACCCTAAGACACACAGTACAGAGAGGGCGTGTTCAAGTCACCAGCTGCCTAGCCAGAAAATCCCCTGGCTGTTGGTTCATTCACAGGGGGCGGGTCCAGGGTTCCAGCTCCTGACACTTCCATTCTTGGTTTGCCACATTTGGTATCAAATGCCGCCACTTGTTTCACTGGTGATGGCTTATTCTGCTGGGTCTTTTTCAAGAGGGTATCTGCCGAACACTAAATGGTAATAACTGTGGTTTTGTCCAAATAAAAACAGGGCTATTGTGTGTCAGAATCCACCAGTTTGGCTCATGAGCAGACTGACTATGTAACCACGACTCCTTGAAACAGCCATCAGCTGTCTGGGTCCCCAAAAAACGCTTTACATAGACTTCCCATTTTAAGAAGCACCACCCTTGCAGCCATAAACCCCACTACACTTAGCTGTTTACAAGCTACTTTCTGCTTAGTGGTCTAAACTTCTATTCTATTTAAAACTATGCAAATATCTCAAGGAAAGATGCAAAAACATTATTAGTTAGGCAAACCATGGTGAGTTTTCTTTCTTTCCAGGAATGTGGATCAAGTCTTAGCTCTCTTGGCTGCCTCTCCACTGTGGTAAAGCAGATTACCCAAAGCTACATTTTTGGTGATTATTCTAAAGAGGAAGTCTGAGCCTATCACAGTTGGGGAAGAAAGGGACACCCAAGTTTGGATGTGAACGTGTCTTGTTAGTGGATCAGCACAGGCGAAATCACTTGTCCCGAGACTGTGACTGGTTTTGCCAGCAGAGTCTTGACCATCATTTCTTACAGCAACTGGTCAGACTGGAGGCTTGTATCCCAGTCTCCCAAGTATCACTAAGCTGTGGCTGTCTCTCGTCTCCAGGATTTTGTGTCCTGCATAGAGAATTACAGAAGGAAAGGACAGGAGCTGTATGCGTCCATATACAAAGACTACGTGCAGGTAAGGAACAAAGCACACCTTCTTACCTCAGAGTATGCTTGGAGCCGCCTGGAACTAAAAGAAGGGGAGAGAAAAAGAGGAGAGAAAAATCGAAGGGCCTTTGGTTTGGGGTTTTTTTTGTTTGTTTGTTTGTTTGTTTTTGTTTTTTTCGAGACAGGGTTTCTTTGTATAGCCCTGGCTGTCCTGGAACTCACTCTGTAAACCAGGCTGGCCTCGAACTCAGAAATCTGCCTGCCTCTGCCTCCCAAGTGCTGGGATTACAGGCGTGCGCCACCACTGCCCGGCCTTGTTTTACATTTTAAAGCGTAAAAGTCGACAGCTGCTCACCAGTGATGCGCTCAGCCTTCTCCACTCAAGCCTTGAGCACAGCACCCATGGCTGAGCAGCGGAGGGGCTGGACCCTGGTACTGTTCAGTCACCAGGCAGTAGGCAGGCACTGAGATGCCAAGGTGCCTCAACGCCTGCTGGGAGGTGGAGGCATCATCACAAAACACCGAACTGGGCCTCCTATTTGAATGGCTTCACTAAAAGGGGAAGTTTTGTATTATTAAAACACCCCCCCCCCCCAGCTCATCAGCTAGTTGTGGCATGGTGTGGATTTAGCAAGGAAAGAAGAGATTTTAACAAAAGGCAGAATCTGATTTGGACTATCCGGGTGTTTTGTCTGAGTAAGGGACCGTTTAAGCTGAGATCTGTAGAGGAAGATATAAGCTGAAATATTTTTAGGAATGTGTTTTGACCAGAGAGAAATGGATGTGGGAGTCCTGAGGGAGAAGGACTGGGCGCTACTGATTAGACAGGCATGGTAGAAGGGCCTGGCCAGGACACAGAGTGAAGATGAACCTGGGGCCAAAGCACAGGAGGCTCATGTCACACTGGGAGTTTGACTCTAACTGCAGAAGGCTGTCACCAATAAGGGCGAGTGTAGGCATTTAAAGGGCACGTGCAGGTGTGCTTTCTACACAGTCAGGGCAGATCGTGCTCAGGCTAGCTAGAGCATCGTTTGAACCCCAGGCCTTCCCCTTCCTAGGTGTTTCCTAACCATGAAGGTCGAACGAGCAAAGATTCTGTCCTTGGCCTGTGGCTGGAAGACAACAGATAATCCACATATGCTTATATAATGGCTATGAAGTTGGGTTTTAATTGATTTTAAAAATAGAACATTTTAAGTGAGCATGGCATGCAGTATCCAAGCTTATCAATCTTTTATTTACAGAGGAATGTGTCTATGCCAAAGCCTACACCCTGTGCTGAAAATACAGCACTTCCAATGCTTCCCCTCTGCCTTGAAGGCATTTCAAATGTAGTAGTGAGGCCAAGGGTGAAGAAGAATCTACAGGACAGGGTGGCAAGGCTCAAACTGGAATATTCTGCTGTGAAAGCTCAATGGGGGGAAGAAGTCATCAGCACACAGGTGTGCAAGTGTGTAGCGGAGGAGGTCCAAAGGTTGAGATACAGAGCCCAGGCGCTGAGACCCAGATCTCCTGGCCTAGGTAATAGGCTTGGCAGCCCAGGCCTGCCCTGGGATTAGGGTTTCCTGAGCTGTGTTGCCTACACTCAGCTACTCAGTTTATCAGCACAGCTTAGGTGTGAGAGACAGGCTCGAGGTGAACCCTTGGAAGCTGTCACTGGGATCAGCTAGAATATCTAACATTAAGACTTAGACCAAGACTTTGCCATGAGCACTTTCCTTGCCTACTGCAGACTACCTTATCTAGCTGGGTGCCTTCTGACATATTTGGGTCCTGTCAGTGGCTGTGGGACAGACTCTCAAATATCAGTTCATCCTCCGAATGGACTCGCTCACTTTGTCTGGAGCGAGGAATGCGACTAATATGTTCAGTTATCACTGGAAGGGAAAATGGATGAGTTTGGGTTGCAGCTTTTATTTTAGGGAAATCTTCTTTACACCTGGGTCATTTTGAGGCAGAAGGTAACTTTTTTTTATAAATCAGGATCTCGCCAAGAGCCTTATATTTTTGTTGCAAGAACTTGGGCCACTAATTTCTGTCTAGGATAGAGAGCGGTGGTCTAGCCATTCTAACTTCCTGCTGACTCTGCAAAATCAAAAGTTCCTGTGGATAGGAAGGACTAGGAGTCAACAGAAGTGTCAGCTCAGAAGGGGGCACCAGCCCTCTGAAATGCCAGCCTGGCTCAGTTTCATAAGCGGGACTTGACTTGGGTTCAGAAAGTACTTGAAAAATGTGTGTGATTTACTGTTGGTTAGGTTTTTTATTATTATTATTATTAGAAAAATCAGCATTTCTGAAGGTATTTCATGTTTCCAAGTCTTTAAATATTTAACATGTTTCAATATTTAGAGGGATGCAGATGTAATCACTGTCTGCTGGAGATAATGGGGTCTGGAGCACTCACCCCACTTTTCTGAGGCACAGCAGACTCTCTCAGCACACAGCATGTCCACAAAAGTCAAGCTCAACTTGTAGTGTGTTTTGAGACAGTCTTGCTATGTAGCCCTGCCTGGCCTGGAATTCCCTATGTAGACCACACAGGCCACAGCAGATTCACAGAGCTTCATCTACATCGGCTTCCCAAATCCTGGGATTAAAGGCGTGAGCCCTGACTCCTGGAATAAGCTCAAACTGTGGCAGAAGTCGGTGTTCTGAAATCTGATGTTTACTAAGGGTCAGCTAAGTCATCGGTTCTCAATCTGTGGGTTGTCTCCTCTTTGGGGTCGCTTGTCAGATCTCCTGAATATCAGATATTAACACTGTAACTCATAACAGGAGCGAAATTACAGTTGTGAGATAGCAATGAAATAATTTTATGGTTGGGGGTCACCACAACACAAGGAACTATATTAAAGAGTCACAGCATCAGGAACATTAAAAATCACCGCGTTCCCAAGGAGACCCTCTCCCAAGGAGGTAACTGTGGAGTCAGGGGCCGTGCTGCAGAGCTCCCAATAACAAGACTCCTCCAGCCTTCACTTCACCCACCACTTAGAGGTCCCCAGAGATGGAGGGAGCCCAGAGCATTCCACACAGTGCCCCAGAGGTCAGTCCAGCATTGTCATATCCAGTAGATATTTCCCTGCCACATCTGTCAGCTGTAAAAGTTCTGCTGCCGCCTTGCCCCTCTCCTCTCGGATGCCTTCACCAGTCCCTCCGCTCTGTCCACGCCCTGTCTGTCGTCTTCTCTGCAGAAGTTGCTCTCATTCTTCCTGTCCGTGCTTGGACCAGGCTATTTGCATGCTGGGGCCTTTTGATGGTGGACAGGCGTGCCTGAGCCTGCCTGAGCCTCCTAGAACTCTTTGCAAGGTGCTGGTCACCCCCCACCCCCCAATACCCTTGCTCTTTGTATGTGAGAGCTGTGCTCTCCTTTGGGCTCACTGGGGACCCACGGGCTGTTTCCTTTCTCTCCCAGTCTCTGTCCCCTTAAGTCTTTACATAGCTTTTTCAGGAGCTGGGGTCAGGGCATCAACTCTAACTGGCTTATGCAACTAACAGAATGATGAGGAACTGTGGAGAAAGGCAGGCTTCAAGCAGAGCGAGACCCACCCACGTGGCCAGCACCCATCCCCTCTCTCCTTGCTGACTCCTTTCTTTCCTCTCTCCCTCTCCACCTCTCTTTCCCTCTCTCTCACTCCTCCCTTTCACTATTTGTTCTCTCTCTTTCTCTCACTTCCCACCCCTGCCTCGGCTGTTTGTCTGTCTTTCACTCAGTCATTATTTTTCCCTCACGCATTTACACATACGCAAAAGATTACTGGTAAGTTTGAAGCTCAAAGGCACACGGATAGAAGGGTGAGTTTGGGGTTAGCTCCCCCTGCTCACTGAGCCTCATTCTGAAACAAGGTCACTTTCTAGTTGTCCAAAGCCACTCTCAGTGTCGGGCCACATGTCTACAGGACCAGCCTTGCCCAGGGAAAATGCCCTGTGGAGGGAGTGAGCCAAACACACTTCCTCTGTCTGGGTTTCAGACGGCACCCATGCCCAAAATGTGGCCTGACACACGTGCACCTTGCCTGTCTATGTTGTTTTTGAGACATCTGTCGCTTCCATTATTATATTTATCTGTCTATTTTCTGAGAAATGAAAATTTAGGACAAATGACGTCAAATATTTGGAGAACTACAATAGTTCGTTTGAAGTTAATCCTGCCATTCAAACTAAACTGTTTCTTTGATAGGCATGGTGTGAAACCTTAGTATGGCCTTCAAAACCAGTGTGGGGTGTCCATGTGCTTTTTAAAAGGCTCAAACTTTATGGCACCAGAAGATAGGGAAGTAAAAACCACATACACAAATGGAGGATTTCACGAATGTCAGATTACTTTTGGGTACACTCAAGCGTGAATGTCTTTGACAATTCCAGAACCCTTACATATTCAAGAATCCGATGACTTTAGGATGCAAAGGCCCTCACACACCATGTAGGGCAAGTGTCTTATTTAATCACTGTAGCTTCTGAAGTCCAGAGATGAAAATGGCTCTCTCAAATCATCATCTCATCAGTCATCACAGGACTGTGGGCCCCTCCCTACCCTGCCAGCAGACTGGGTCTCCTGAAGGGGCAAGAACTATTTCAGAAGGCAGGGGCTATGGAAACCCCAAGTCCTCGGGACTCACTTCTGCCTGACCAGTCCCACCAACAGTCTAGGATGAGGAGAGCCAAAGGCTGCAAGAGTTTTCTCCTTCCCCACACAAATTCTGAGTGATCTGGAACCTGAGAAATAACTTCCTTCTCCTTGCCTAATCCTGGCTCCAGAGAGGATGCCATACAAGCCCCGAGGGCCATCTTTCTCCAATAACCACCACAGGAGCTTCGGGGCAGGCCAGCAAGGGAAGGTGTCTAAGCTGGGTGTTGCATTTCTGCTCTGCAGAGGAGGAAAAGTGGCAGCATCAAGGCGGCCGCAGCCTGGGCCAGAATGCAGGAACAGCTCTTCGGGGAGCTGGGGTTGTGGGGCCAAAGGACAGAATCCACACGCCACTCCCAGTGGGAACTGGACAGGAGGGAAGGACCGGCTCGCATGAGGAAACGCATCAGACACTTGTTTGCATGGGAAGCGCTGAGCCTAGGAGGATGCAAGGTGGGTGCTGGGTACGGTGGGAAGTGTGCAGGGGAGTGGCTATGTGTTCTCCACCCCTCACCCTGAAGACAGAGTGCACCTAGATAAGTCAGGAGCATCCTCAAGCTTGATCCTTAACAAGGGAAACAGTGAGGCACTAATCCCCGGTCCCCCATGGGATGGGAATGAATGAATGGGGACATGAGTGGGTGGGGGAATGTGTGAATGGGTCATACTTAAACCCTGACCCATCACCACAGGGCAACCCACGAGATCCAGGAGGACCCTGCCTGGCAATGGCCACTGCTGGCTCGCACGAGTCTTTTGTCATTGAAACTTGGTGTCTGTACTGCTAGCAATTTGTTATTGCACAAAATCCTGTAATAAGTTTACACTGAATAAAACCTCCTAAACTCAGCAATTCTGCAAGCTCAAACCAGTGACCCCGCTTAGTCTGCATAACACCCGGGCTGAATTGGCTTCCAAGTGGAGGGATCTGGCCAGCCCTGTGAACTTCTTACCACTAGATCACATTTTCTTCATTTTAAGGGGCAGAAGTCGTTTGAATCTATTTTATAATGGATAAAGAAAAACAAAACTGGCAATAGATTTTTATGTCCTCATTGAACATTCTTAATTTAAAATTATCATCGCATGACAGCCTCTGGGAACACTGGGGTGCTGGGAACTTTCCCATCATCCATTCCGAGATGTGGTGTTAGTTTTGTTCTCTACTCTGTTACCCCAGCATCTTTATCCATACTAAGCTCCCCAAAGACTTAATGAGAAAGTTTTATTTGATTTATTCTATAGTAGACGCATGTATTTTAACACTTATATTCATCTATGACTAGGAGCCTGTAGTGTTTTTTCCTCAAATCATCTTTTACGATTTGGAGGCAGGAGAAAGGTATCTTGTTCATTGTGTGGGCGACAGTGCCAAGGCTTGGCTCTGTAACTTGGTTACTGGTCCCTGTGGCCAGCTGTCTCGTCCAGATCCTCTTCAGGCTGACCACAGGTAGATATCCAGCACACTGCCTAATCCCACCCGGCACCGCCTTCGGTAATTACTGTAAATCCCACTTAAAGGAAGACTGCAGTTTCCGCCCTCACTGAGAAACAATAAACACTTGCATTTTTACACGATCCTGTAGGGTTTAGCCTATTCTTCCTCTTGTAGCTGAGTCTGGAGTAACTTGAGGGAATTACATGTCTATCTGTAAATTTGTGGAAAGGAGTCGGGCACAAACAATGTCTGGGATTTATTTTCTCTGCTCTCTCATCCTATTTCAGGAGAGCCGAGACCGAAAGGGTGATGTTTCTCAGACAAATGCTGAAAACCAAGGTATCAAGTTTATAAATTTATCTTTTTCTTTTCAGTAATTAAGCATGTTGCTGATTTCATTTAATACCTCACTAAAGATATTACTGTGTGTGTGGGGAGGAGGGGATGCTGGGAACAACAGTTGTCAGCGCACGAGCCTTTTAGTACTGTGCTTCAGAATGCATGGGGTTTACTCCAGATCCAGTCCTCTGTGTGGGGAGAGTTTGTGTAAGCTTAGAACAGTAAGTATGGGTGCCTCATTGATTTGATAGATTGGGCAGACTTTTAAAGTGCCCTAAATTAATTCAAATACATGTTTAGTACATGACCAAAACATGTAGAAAGATAATAGTATGTCTTAGAATAAAATAGATGGTACAGATATTTAATACTTTCACACTGAACTCTTCTATTACAAAACCCAAACTACATGACAGTCATCATATATGTCAGGCTTAAAGACAATGTAGAGTCACTTCTGACTTGCTGAAAATATAGGACACACACACTACACACACACACACACACACAGGAGAGACAGACAGACAGACAGACAGACAGAGTGTGTGTGTTTCGATTTTGTGTTTTCACTTTTGACTATCTTTTGAACAGTAAAGCTGTGTCCTTTGAACTCACACCTGCAGCCTGTGAGTTCCTTGGATCTTAGGGGTGGCAGCATCTCTGCACTACTAAGGCGACTCCCTGCTGCCTGAGTTGCAGGCTTGCTGATAGGGTCGCTGCCTGCCAGCTGGTAGTAACAGGAGCCCAGAACTGAGAATCTCAGGTTCTGACCTCAGGCTGACTTCAGGGTCCCGCTGTGGCATGTGGACAATGTGACAATGTGCTCGTTAGCTTCTTTTCTCTGCGCTCTAAGCTCCCAGCTCCAACATCACGGCACCCTCACCTGCCCCACCTCTCCGAGGTAGGGTAAGTGGTGGGAAGGATGTGCTGACTTTCCTTGGGCTGCTTCTAGTTGGACTGGCATAGCTTTTAGGTATCTGTAACCCTGGGCTTCCTAATATTGCCAGTACAGACCCTAATACAGTGGACCTCTTGTAAAAGAGTAATAAGGACTTTCTCAGATACCAGTCATACCGAAGTATGCTCTGTTCAGATGACAAAGTCAGTGAGGACTGGCTCTGGGAGCAGCAGACACTTTCATCCTTCCCAGGTTGGAAGGTTGAAAGAGCTGAGCTTTGGCACAAGGAAAATGGCCCACAGCTTTGCAGTACGACCAATGTGCTCCAGCCATGGGCACACTCGGAACGTGTGAGTAGAGACGGAGCAAGATGAGGACATCCACTCTGTCATCTGCTTAGCTTAGGTCCAGATGCCCTGTTCTTGGCAAACAAATCTAGAAATGACCAGAAATGACGGTGAAGCCACATTTTTTGTTGTTGTTGCTCCTGCTGAAACCATTGTGTCTCTAAAGAGCAGGAGAGTTGATTTTGAAATGGCCACACAATGGAATCTTTCTATACCCTTTAAATTGTTGGAAAAACTTTAAAACAGATTGGGAAGTACCTCTGATGTAATCTTGGCTGAAATTTTATAAATGCCACATTTACATTATGTTAAAAATCACATATACACATGCATACAGAAAAGCCACCAGAAGCCGTTAGCCACTTTGTGAGCAGTGCAGCTAAACATACTGAGGCAGAAAAGATCTTGCATTGCCCAAGGCCATATGGCTACTGGATTGGAGGGAATAGGAAGCAGGAAACACGCCTGCTCCAATCCAGTAGCCATATGGCCTTGGGCAAACTCCCAAGCCTTCTTCAGATATTTTCATTTGCAAACTGAGGATGAGATACTGCAGCTGAGACAGGACTATATAGACAGATGCTACCACAGTGTCCAGCCCAGAGCACCTACTGGAGACTTACACTTGTCATGCTTTAGGGCACACAAGTATGCTATAGTTTTTGTTTATCAGTGCATCATGGCATTTCTGATTCCTTTAAACAAGATGTTAGGGCTTCTGTTATTTAGAAAGATCACCGGTACCCTTGTGGAAGAGAGAACAGATTGGTTCAGGGGAGCAAATCCTAGACAAACCTAAGGAGAGATGCTCCACTGATCAGTGAGGATGAATTCCAAAATGTTGCCTTGCATCTGTTTGAGAGCTGTAGAGGAGCCAGGGCGAGGCACATGCAGTTGGACCAGCTTGCACGTACGTGAGTTATAACACAGGTCAGGTGGCTATATTCCTTGTCGGAACTGTGGAAGGGCACACTGACCACCTCTATACCAGAGCCTCACAGTTCCTCTCAGTGACAAAGGCTCTTGTTGTGTGTTTCCCATTGTGACGTCATGTGGCTCACACCAAAACAATGTGTCCAGTTTTCAGAACTGCAGATGAGCTGACAACAGAGGAAGCGGAGAGCAGGCCGGATGAGGTGGGAGTGGATTGCACACAATTGACCTTCTTTCCTGCTTTGCATGAGAGCCTGCACTCAGAAGACTTCTTGGAATTATGCCGGGAAAGACAAGTCATTTTACAAGAGCTTCTTGATGGAGAAAAGGTAACAAACACGTTGTAGAGTCTCAGTAATCCATTAAGACTGTCTGATGGCACAGAACTAGGATGACATTGCTCATATAGAGAATCTTCAATAATGTTCACACCTGCCGACTACATACAAAATGAGCAGAGGAGACAGGCTCCTAATTTCCATGGTCTTCTATATGCCCTATGTCAAAACATCTACAAGATGAGACTTAAGCTAACAATCTGTTGTCTTCAAAATGCTTCACCTGACCTTATAGCAGTTCCTGGGCCTCCCATCAAAATCTGGCCACCCTGAAAAGTATCCCTGCACCTGGAGGAGCACTATGTTTTGACATGCCCACCGGGATGCTCCCTGGCCATCACCCACCGAGGAGTGCATGGGTTGAGTTGTGTGTAGTGTCATGCATCTTCCAAAGGGTTGTGTGGAGAGGAAGTATGTGCAAGCCTTGGAGACAGGCCAGAGCTGGTGGGCACAAAATTTGGGGTCCTAATGGGTAATGTTTGGATGTCCCAGCATGGGCACAGGAATGTGTATTAGCTTCAGAGTGCTACAACAAAATAATTAAGAAAGGTTACTTATAAAGACAAAAAAACTTATTTAGGTCCAGAGTTCTAGAGTTCAAGACCAACAGAAAGTGAAATTACATAAATGAATAAGCAAGTAAATAAATTAAACCAATAAAAATAAATAAATAYGAAAGATGCCCAGCCCTGCAATGATCCATGTTAGTTTCCCATTGCTAACATATGAAGGTGAACTTAGTGACTTGAAACAATGTGTATTAACTTGCTGGGGAATCCAGCCCTGCGGGGCTCTGCTGGTAGAGCATCAGAGTGTAGGGATGCTGCCAGTGGCTGGGGAGCCTTCTGGAGGCTCTGGGAATCTATTCCTTTCCAGGCTCATTCGGATGCTGGCAGACTTTGGTCCATGTGTGAAGGGAAGGTTGATGACTGTCAGCTGAGTCAYGCTCAGCGTCTTGGGAGATTCCCATGTCCTTYGCCCTGTGGTCCCCTCCCCCATCTTCCTAGGCAGCAAGCACCTCATCTCAAACCTTTCTTCCTGGTGAATCTCTCTGCTTCTGCCTTACCCAGCCTTTGTCTTCTCTCCTGTTGCTAATCTCTGCTGGACTCTGCTGCTGCTGCAATCAGAGCTCCCCTTGGCCTCACCAGATGATCCAGGAAGTGCCCCCCCCCCAGAACTCAGGTCCCTGCAGAGCACCCATGTAGTCCATGTGGGATACCAGAGCAGGATCTCAGAGGATGTCWTTGAGTTACAACCTGCTACACTGGGTGGTCCCTGTGCCTGCTTCTCACCCGATGCCTATGTTCAGCTTTGGGGAAAACTCTATAGATGCCCAAGTGTCCTTATTCTTCCAAGACCAAAAGGGTAGTGGTGCGGGTCAGCCTTTCCCGGGCACAACTGTCAGTAAGCTCTGAGGTTTATAGGCCTAGCCCAGAGGAATCCCAGTTCCARCCTCTTGCAGCCKACAGAAGTCCTTGACACGTYCTCTGTGTCTGAGAGTCTTGTCTTTGCTGTTGTATGGCTTTCTCAAGCTCATGTACCCTCCAGTGACGGCCTTCTTGGGGCCTCRTCCTGCTGGACTAGGATCTGGACTGTGTAGAAGTGACTGCCTTTCCCATACAGTGGCAAGACAAGCAAGGCGACTTCATCCTCCCTGGGGTTTTACTTAAGCTTCAGTCTTCCTTGGCTTCCCTGTCACACAGCAGGACGCTGTCACAGTGCCCAGCAGGGGTCCCTAGAATGTGCTTG
>BDUI01005981.1:0-10529 GCA_002335545.1 Apodemus speciosus
CCCATATTCTCCTGGAATTCTTTAAGTGATTTTTGTGTTTCCATTGTAATGGCTTCTAACCTATTCATGTTCCCCTGTATTTCTTTAAGGGATTTGTTTATGTCTTTTTTGTGTTCCTCDAGCAGCATCATGAGCAGTGTTTTTAAGTCCAAATCTTGTCTTTCTGGTGTGTTGGGGTATCCAGGACTTGCTGTGGTTGGAGATTTAGGTTCAGATTCTGCCATATTGCTTTGATGTCTGTTAGTAACGTTCCTGCGTTTGCCTTTTGCCATCTGTTTATCTCTGGAGTTAGTTGGTGTGGTTGTTGCTGGTTGGTGTTTTAAGCTCTTATGAGCCTGGGTTTAGTTGCTGCTGTCACAGAGGGTGACCGTGCTCTCAAGGTGGATGCTGGACAGTTTAAGCTACAGGGCTCCTAATTACCTATCTCTTCTGGGCCAAGCCTGAGACTCCTTGCTGCTTGCTACTGGGTATGCAGTTGGCCTCCCACTGTCTCCTCCTGGCCTGCCTAGAGGCCAGCTCTTGAGAATCAGGTCTTTTTTTTCCACAGATCTGGGCTTGTCTGTTAGATGTTTATGGTGACCTGGGCTCCTCTGTTGGTTTTCCATGGTGGCCTGGTCAGGCCACCAGCTGCAAGATGGTGGCAGGTCTTGGGGCTCTGTCTAACCATGAGATTCCCTACAGGAGTAGAGCTTCCTTGGCTGGACTGCTGGAGCCTAGATGGTGGTGCTCTCAGCCCACAGGGCTCTGACTGGTTAGCTGTCTGAGGTGCCCCGAGGCAAGGTGGCTGCTTCTGCTGTATAGGAGGCACAACACGCACAGACATCGGTCTTGGCCTCTGTCCCTATACCTGGTCCCTGCTGTTAGCAGTCTGTGGTGCCCTGAGGCAAGGTGGCCTTCCTGCCTGGGATCCGGGCACAGGCTGCACAGATCTCCGGGCCAGTTGGCAGCTGAGCAGGTGAGCTCAGTGACCACCCGCCGTTCCAACCTGATGCAAGGTGGCTGCCTGTGCCAAGGTCCCAGGCCCAGAGCGCCCAGACCCCGAGTGAGTTTTTGTCTGCACTGGTCGGCAACTGACTGCAGCTCCAGTTGAGGTTTTAAAATCTTAAAACCACCCCCTCCAGTAACAAATTTACTCCAATAAGATTATTTAATCTTTCTACATGTCACTACCAAATGAGGATCTCCTATTCAAATGTGGAAGTTTACAGGGGTTATTTTTTTTCATTTAACAACACAGACTTAAATAATGAACTTATTGCAATACTTACAAAGTACATTCAGTTATTTATTTCTGTCCTCTTTAAAGCYCTTGAATTCTTTGATCATGTTTATGACTCTTCTTTTACATTTCATTACTTGAGGTTCACACTGGTTATTCTTGTTAAATAACACTTTTATGGGATTATTGGTTAAAGGAGAGATATACTGTCTTGGACTTTCAGATTGCTTGTGTCTTCATGGTGTGATCTGAACATGTGGACTATGCCCCCAAGAGGAACTGGAATGGAATTGGTAAAATAGAGCATGTTCAAACCCCTGAAATCTTAAAATTTGAGACCAGCAGATGTAGAACTAGCTCCCTCACTGTTTTTGTGTTTGCATCCAAGAAAATAACCAGGTGACTCCCAATCAAGTGATCACAGGTAGTCAGTCTCTGAAAACAGCCTTTGGAATATCTCTTCATGTTAATGAGGCATCTCAGCTCCTTAACTTTCAGCCAATGACTCTTTTCCTTCCTGTATATTACTATGCCTGTCCCCAAAACTATATAAACCTTCACTCACTCCAAATAAATTGTATGAATTCAAACCCATGCCAAATAAAGAAATAGACCACAAGCTAAGATCACCTCAAAGCAGATTCATTAAACATTATCAGAGAAGGCCTTCATTTAAAAGAGCCATAAAATTAAGATTCTCAGAGCAGGCCCCACCCCTCAGCATTCCTCCCAACTGGACAGAGATCCTGCCCATCCCAAAATCAGTCTCATCCTTTCAGCCTAGTATGCAACAGCACCTGATCATCTTGAGAGGGATAAAGATGCAGAATCATAACATTTGTTCTACATTCTGCTTCCCCCTTCTGGCCTGGTAAGCAGCAGCATCTGATGTCCTGGAGGGAAGAGCAGACTGAGAACACCACTGGTTCTGGACTTTGCCCTGTTTCTCCTAGCCAGTGTACTGCAGACAGTGGACATCCCAGGAAGAGTGGTGGAACCCAGAATCACAGCTTCTGCTGTGTGTCTGATATTGGGATGACTAGCTTCCTCTGTTGGTTGGAAATTTTTCATGTTGCCTTAATTTGATTGATTTCAGATCAAGTATTAAGAGTTTGTGGGTAAATCCTTCATAACTTTGGTACAGGTTTTTGATGTGACTGTTTTGATTCTAATTTACAAGTAACCAAAAGTTGTGCTAATAATGTGACTCCCACCTGGATCTGAATGTAGAAAGATGGTGGTGAGTAACTGATCCTTAGTAGTCTCACCTTTATTCTCTGTGAATTTTACTCTGCAGTATTGTCCAGGTAGGGTTACACAGGTAGGGATTTAGATAGGCCTATTGAGGAGTAAGGGGAACTCATCCTATTTGCTTATAATCCTGTGTAAACAGGATGAGCATGTCATGTATGGACATGCTGGTAAGGAGACAGAAAATGCTCTAATATCAGCCTTCATCTAAAATTCCTTCATTAGAGAAATTATTATATTGAACATTGAAAGCTAAGTTGTGTGGTTTAACAAGCAGAATTTCTCCTTGCTATCTAGTTAATATATTATAAACGCTACTAGTAAGACAAACTGAAGACTTTCTTACTTTGTAAACTCTTCCATAACAGAATATTTCTTTTTAAGAAATATTGTGTTTATTTCTTTATAAGAAGTGGAATTAATGTGGTAGAACTAAATTTTCTTGTTTTTTCTTAGAGCACATAAACTGTGATCCAGAGCCGAGTGTATAGTTTCCAGAAATGACACAGGAAAATATCCCTTGTGCTAATTTTGAGGGTACCATAGTAGTTATAGTTAATCATGTGTTGTATGTGCTGTATTCTAATTTCTTAGCCTATACTGTAATTATGAGATTCCTCCCAAATTGGGGGGGGACTGGATTTTCCTGATAAACCATAAGATAAAACTGATGGAAAAAGATGACTCAAGAACATACTGCATCACTCATAAAATCAGACACCATTCTAAACATGAAGTTCAGTGATTTTTATAAATCTGCTTTTATGAAATCTTTACTCCTCTTTCCATTTTCTTGTTCTGTTATACTATTATACTATTATTCTGTTTAAGGATGGCAATATATTAACTGTTTAATTCAGGACAATTACTAGCTTTCATGGGAAACTAAACAAAATGTCATTTAATTATGTGATATTAAGCACAAAGCTCTACATATAAGACATATTCTATTTAACCATATAACAAAATCAGCCATTAATTAACTCAAGTTAATTACCATTATATTTATTTTAGAGGAAGTGAATATTGGACATTTAAGCATTACAGATCATTTCATTTGTGTATGTGTGTGTGAAGCTTGGAATTGAATATTGAAATGATGGGATTATAAGTGATAAGCTGATATTCTACTCCTGTCTATCATTACTCATAAATACTAGCTAGTGTTTATTTATTTTCCATTATTTTTGATATCCATTCAAATTCACAGAAAACCTGAGGAAAGTCTTTACTGCAATTTGGCTTTTTTAAATATGATATCACCAGTTCTTTTAGTGGTCATCTACATGGCCCATGTAGCCTACATTAGCTTTGCTGTACACAAATTTTAATATATGGCATATATAACTAAATATTATCAAGAAGCTAATGTCGATTGATGTAGCCAATAATGACAAACTCAGCAATATTACCAATTTACATCTAAATGAAATAAATATTCTTCTCTATCATGTAAAGTGAAGAAATGATCCAAATTCTTGCGAAATTGAACCAGTGAAGAGTGATAAGATTTAGAAGTTTTGTTATTGGTGAGAATGTAAACTGGGATAAATGTAAATTCATAAAATATGAAAAGATGAAGGGTTTTTGTACTAATGTATAGGTAAGGGAAACGTGAAAGTTATGCAATGGAGCACTGTTCAGCTACAAAAGATGAAATTCTGTTTCTAATGACAATATGGATGGAACTTGAATTCACTATATGCAGTGAAATATAAAACCACAAAAGTACACTCTTTCATATCATTCACATGCTGAGCTAAAGAATTAGATTTCATAGAAGTGATTAATGAAATATTAATAAGGATTATAAGCATTTTATAGGTTGCATTTCAGTGGAAGATAGAGTTTTATTATTTATTATTTGTTAATAATAAATAATTTCTGAGTTATTAGAAAAATACTCAGACAATGTATAGGCCTAACACTTGAAATGTTTTCTCTATGATTTCCTCCATGAATTTCAATGTCCATAGTTTTCATTAATGTATTTGATCTCCTTGGAGTTGATATTTAAAAATACGGTGAGAGAAAGGAAACTATTTTTATTCTGCATGTGAATGCTCAATTTTCTCAATATCTCAGTCATACACTTTCAGCATTAAAAACTCAGATACTTACAGCTGTAACATTTTATTTTTGGGAGTCATTACATGTCAGTCAATGATCTATAGATTTCATGGCTAATCTTGATTGTTAACTTGATTTCATTTTGAATCAACCAAAGCTCAAGCTACTCTGCACTTCTTTGTGGCATTTTCTTGATTAGATTACTTGAAGCAGGAAATCACTCCTTTTATTTTCATTTTCTATGTTCTTTGTTTACATTCTGAATGTTTTCCCCTTTCCCAGTTCCCCCCTCACCATTTGTCCCATTAGTGCTCTTCTCTCCACCCATTCCCCAATCACCCCCTTCCATTTCTCTGTTCTGGTATTCCCCTACGATACTGGATCAAGTCTTTCAGGACCAGGGCCCTTTCTGCCCTTCTTCTTGGGAATCATATGATTAGATAATAGTGTCTTGAGTGTTCAGAGCTTCTGGGCTAATTAATATCTACTTATCAGTGATTGGATTTCATGTTTATTCTTTTCTGATTGGGATAGCACACTTAGGATGATATTTTCCAGTTCCAACCATTTTCCTACAAATTTCATGAATTCATTGCTTTTAATTGCTGAATAGTATTCCATTGTATAAATATACCACATTTTCTTTATCCATTCCTCCATTGAGGGGCATCTGGATACATTCCATCTTCTAGCAATTACAAATAAGGCTGCTATGAATATAGTGGAGCATGTATCCTTGTTGCCTGTGGGGGAATCCTCTGGGTATATTCCCAGGAGTGGTATGGCAGGGTCCTCTGGAAGTGTCATGCCCAATTTTCTGAGGAACCACCAGACTTATTTCCATAGTGGTTGCACCATCTTGCAATCCCACCAGCAGTGGAGGAGTGTTCCTCTTTCTCCACACTCTTGCAGACACCTGCTGTCTCCTGAGTGTTTAATCTTAGCCATAATCTCAGGGTTGTTTTGATTTGCATTTCCCTAATGACTAATGATGTTGAACATTTCTTAAGGTGCTTCTCATCCATACAAACTTTTTCAGGGGAAAATTCTTTGTTTAGCTCTGTACCCCATTTTTAATTGGGTTATTTGGTTCTCTGGGGTTTAACTTCTTGAGTTCTTTGTATATATTGGATATTAGCCCTCTGTCGGTTGTGAGGTTGGTGAAGATCTTTTCCCAAATTTTTGGTTGCTGTTTTGTCATTCTGACAGTGTCCTTTGCCTTACAGAAACTTTGGAATTTTATGAGGTCCCATTTGTCAATTTTTGATCTTAGAGCATAAGCTATTGGTGTCCTGTTCAGGAACTTTCCCCCTGTTCCCATGTCCTCAAGGGTCTTCCTCAGTTTCTTTTCTACTAGTTTCAGTGTGTCTGGTTTTATGTGGAGGTCCTTGATCCACTTGGAGTTGAGCCTAGTATGAGGAGATAATAGTGGATCAATTCTCATTCTTCTGCATGCTGACCTCCAGTTGAACCAGGACCATTTGTTGAAAAGGCTATCTTTTTTCCACTAGATGGTTGTAGCTCCCTTATCAAAGATCAATTGTCCATACTTCTGTGGGTTCATTTCTGGATCTTCAGTTCTATTCCATTGATCCACCTCCCTGTCCCAGTAACAATGACATGCAGTTTTTAACACGATTGCACTGTAGTACTGCTTGAGGTCTGGGATATGGATTCCCCCAAGAAGCTCTTTTATTGTAGAGAATAGTTTTAGCTATCCTGGGCTTTTTGTTATTCCAGATGAATTTCAGAATTGTTCTTTCTAAATCTGTGAAGAATTGATTTGGGATTTTGATGGGGATAGCATTGAATCTGTAGATTGCTTTTGGCAAGATGGCCATTTTTATTATATTAATCGTGCAAATCCAAGAGGAAGGAAGATTTTTCCATCTTCAGAGTCTTCTTCGATTTCTTTCTTCAAAGACTTGAAGTTCCTGTCATACAAATCTTTCACTTGTTTGGTTAGAGTCACACCAAGATACTTTATATTGCTTGTGGCTATTGTGAAGGGTGTTATTTCACTAACTTCTTTCTCAGCCTGCTTATCCTTTGAGTACAGGAAGAGTACTGATTTGCTTGAGTTTATTTTATAACCAGTCACTTTGCTGAAGTTTTATTTTATGGAGTCATTACATGTCAGTCAGTGATCTATATATGTCATGATGAAAATTGGTTGTTAACTTGATTTCATTTTGAATCAACCTAATCTCAAGATACTCTGCACTCCTTTGTGGGATTTTCTTGACAAGATTACTTGAAGCAGATGAAACAGGAAATCACTCCTTAAATGTAGATAACACATTCTGATGACAGTCCAGGTAATGGGAGGTGGTAGAGAAACTTGATTTTGCCTGTATATCCTTATGTTCATGAGCAAGTTCACCTATGCTGTTGCTGAAGCATTTCTTTATCAATAGCAGAACCAGATTCTCCAATAATTCAGTGTCGTCTGAATACCTGAAGCTCTCTGAGAATTCTCCAGGCCTTAGAACCAGATTGAGACTTTTGAGGCACCTAGTCTCATAGACTAAACATCTACTTGACTATTGGTCTTTCTAATATGAGACAGTTGTTGAGCTATTCAGAATGCATCATGTAAGGCAATCAAATATATATAAATTCTATCAGTTCTTTTCCTTTTGAAAAGTATCAAGGGTTTTGCTAGTTCTGGAAAAATTCCTATAATTTTTATAGGAATGACAGAATTTGTAGATTGATTCTTGATTTTGATATTTGGGTAGTCTGGCCATTTTTACAATATTTATTTTACCAGTCCATATATTGTCTCTCTTTCTCAACTCTCCCTCCTCTCTCTCCACTCTCCTTTCTCTCTCTCTCTCTCTCTCTCTCTCTCTCTCTCTCTCTCTCTCTGTCTCTCTCTCTCTCTCCCCTCTCTCTAATTCTCTACTCTCCTCTCTCTCCCTCTCATTTCTCTCTCATTTCTCTCTCTCTACTCTCTCTGTCTCGTCTCTCTCTCTCTCTCTCTCTCTCTCTCTCTCTCTGTGGATTTATGTGTACACATTTGTTAGATGCTGATATATGTTAATATTCTAATCTGATTTATAGAAAAATATCAGATGCCTTTTTATGTGTGCCATCCACCTTTTTTTTTACATTTAGAGTGTGTCACATTGATATGATACTCACTGATCCATTAGCAACTGAACTGTCTCCACAGCTCTACTTTCTACCTTTAATGCCTTGTTCTTAAGAAGAGGAAGCTTCTTTCTTCAATGTATTTTTCTTTAGAGAAAACCTTCATATATTGATCAGGTGTATGCCTAGATATTTATCTTTGAGGTTATTATTCATTTCATGTCTTTTCTGAAGTATTTCTCAAATGATTTTTAGAGGTATATATGTAATTTCTGTAAGTCTTTGTTGAAAACACTGTCAGATTTTAGTAATCTAGTGTAGTCTTTGAGATCTTTCATATGTACGATCACATACTCTACAACTAGGAATAATTTTAGTTCTTTCCTCCCTGTCTATATATATAAACAAAAACAGGAGCTAATTCTTTGTTAAAATCAATGAGATAGACAAACTCTAATACAGACTAACCTGAGGGAACAAAAACAGTATCCAAATTAACAAAATCAGAAATGAAAACAGGGATATAACAACAGAAATTGAGAAAATTCTGCAAAATAGTAACAAAAGGAACACTACCCAATTCATTCTATGAAGACACAATTACACTGATAACAAAGCCACACAAAGACCCATCAAAGGTAGAATTTCAGACCAATTTCCCTTATTAATATTGATGCAAAAATACTCAATAAAATTCTTGCAAACCAAATCCAAGAACACATCAAAATGATCATTCACCATGATCAAGTAGGCTTCATTGCAGGAATGCAGTGATTGTTCAATATATGGAAATCCATCAATATAATCCACTATATAGACAAATGCAAAGAAAAAACCCCACATGGTCATTTCATTAGATGATCGGGAATTCAAGGCCCATACCTAAATGTATTAAAAGCAATATACACAAAATCCAGTATCCCACATTAAACATAATGGAGAGAAACTTGAAGGAATCCCACTGCAATCAGGGACTAGACAAGGCTCTCCAATCTCTCCCTACCTGTTCAGTGCAGTACTCAAATTATAGCTTGAGCTATTAGACAACAAAAGTTGGTGAACGAGATATAAATTAGAAAGGAAGTGGTCAAAATATCACTATATGTGATAGTATAATTAAGTGACCCCCTAAATTCTACAAGAGAACTCCTATAGCTGATAAACACCTTCAGCATAGTGGCAGGATACAAAATTAACTAAAACAAATCAGTAGCCTTCCTATACTTAAAGGATAAACAGGCTGAGAAAGAAATCAGGAAAATTATACCCTTCACAATATTCCCAAACTATATAAAATATCTTGGTGAGGCTTTAATCACACAGGTGAAAGCTCCATATGACAAGAACTTCAAGTGTATGAAGAAAAAAATGAAAAATGATCTCAAAAGATGGAAAGATCTCCCATGCTCATGGATCAGCAAGATTATATAGTAAAGGTGGCCATCTTGCCAAAAGCAATCTACAGATTCAATGCAATTGTCATCAAAATTCCAAATCAATACTTCATATAGTAGAAAGAGCAATCTGCAAATTCATTTGGAATAACAAAAACCCGGGATAGTAAAAACTTTTTTCAACAATTGAAGAACTTCTGGTGGAATCACCATTTCTGACCACAAGCTATACTACAGAGCAATAGTGATAAAAACTGCATGGTATTGGTACAGGGACAGGCAGGTAGATCAATGGAATAGATACACCTATGGTATCTGGATCTTTGGCAAAGGATCTAAAAATATCCAGTGGAAAATAGACAGCATTTTCCACAAATCGTGCTGGGACAACTGGCAGTCAACATGTAGAAGGATGCAAATTGATCTATTCTTATATCCTTGTACAAAGCTCAAGTCCAAGTGGATCAAGGAGCTCCACAGAAAACCAGGTATACTGAATCTAACTGAAGAGAAATTGGGGAAAACCCGGATCACACAAAATAGGGGAACATTTCCCGAATAGAGAACAACAATAGCTTATGCACTAAGACCAACCATTGACCAATGGGACCTCATAAAACTGCAAAGCTTCTGTAAGGCAAAGAACACTGTCAATAGGATTAAAAAGGAACCAACAGATTGGGAAAAGATCTTTACCAATCCTACATTTGCTAGGTAGGTAATATCCAATGTACACAAAGAACTCAAAAAGTTAGACTCCAGAGAGTCAAATAACCCTATTAAAATGGGGTACAGAGCTAAACAGAGAATTCTCAACTGAGGAAACTCAAATGGCTGTGAAGCACCTAAAGAAATGTTCAGTAACCTTAGTTATCAAGGAAATGCAATTCAAAGCAACCCTGAGATTTCACCTCACACCAATCAGAATGGCTAAGATGAAAACCTCAGCTGGGAGGTGAGGCCTTTTGTTCTGTGAATGCTTAATGCCCCAGTGTATAGGAATCCTAGTTAGTTGAGGCAGGAATGGGTAGGTGGGTGTGGGAAGCCACATACACCATTAATTCGCCATGATAAGATGGCACCAAGTCTTTCAGCCTTGAGCCTCCAAAAGTGATAAACAAATGAAATGTGCATGCACTAACTGCTTAACGCTGAGTCACTGCTCAGACCCGGAGCATGTAAATTAGGGCTTGCCATTAGCACCAATCATATACCGACACGTCCCTCCTAGGCCTATTTAAGCAACACCAGTTTCTGGGCTCAGGGTCTTTCTCTTCTGCAATCAAACCTGCAATAAACATCTGCAGAAGGATCCTGTTGTGGCGCGTCTTTCTTGCTGGCAAGTTAGGCGATCGTGACTGGTTTGTCTTTATTTAAGATTAAATATCAAATTCAACAAATCATATTTATTCTTTTAATTTTTATATATTTAATGTATAAATTCAGATATACATCTACAAATTTACAAAAAACATGTAAAATATACTCCATTGAGTTGA